>JAPMOR010029567.1:0-10822 GCA_026543865.1 Argiope aurantia
TAAAAGGAGTATTAAATTATATAAGGTAACGGAGTTAATGCTGTTTAAATTTTATTGAAGTTAGAATACATGAATTTTACAAATGTCTGCCAGCCTAGTTTGAAAACTCTTGAAAACTGGCTTAGGAGATGATTCCATGTTTAGAAATATTTATCGACGTAGGCAATTATTTTCACTTTTGAAATAAATCACTCTCTTGTTATATTTAGAATTATTGTCGGCCGTCGAAATGCATATGTAATTCTTAGAGGATTAAGATAAATTATAAATAATTTTTAACAGATGCGATAGCAGATAATATAATATTAAACATGCCAGAAAATGGATACTTATAACAACATATATAAATTAAAATCATTTCTTACTGACAGGGACATAAATTCTTCTAATAGTCTATCGTATAAAATGAATCCTTAATGAAAAGAGAAATTGAATTGTTTTCTCAGAGCCAAGTAAATGTGTCTGTTGCCATCTTTGCAAATTATTTTCGACATTTAAATCCAAATTAAAAAGAATATTTTTAAAATTGGAAAAGTATCAACTCGATTTTAAAACTTCAAAAGCAGTCATGTCGTCTATTAGGCGTGTAATATCGACGTTAAAACTGATCAATCGCTTAGGATTATCTTTCAAAGGACATGACTGAAGCAAAAATTCGTGCAGAATTATTACTATATAACTTATAAGAATATCTGTCATATAACTTGTTTAGAATATCCGAGAGAATATGATGATTTTCATAAATAGCTCTTATAAAGATTTGACGAGGAAACACGCATGAGTTATCTTCACCTATCTGCGATGAATTTAAATAAAAAAATTAGCGCAACTGCAAAAAGAAGTATTATAAAATAAATCAGATTTACATATTATTACAGCGTTATTCTTAATTCAGCGCCTGGTGTCTTTATGTATTCAACTCCTTAATATTTTTATGTATTTTTAATAAGCGTTTTTTGATGACACTCTTTCATTATTGCTATAAAATAACATTTTTTTTTATTTATTTCTGAGGAATAATGCGCTAATAAAGCGAGCAGAAAAATTAACTTTTATCAACACGTTGCCATCATGTTGAAAAAGGTTTAAATTAAAGATTAAGCAAACTAGCACTAGTAATGAATTCGATCTTTCAGAACCTCTGTTTAACATGAAATAAATACAATAAAATAAAATAAAAATACGAATACATATTTGAAATCAAAACCATAACAAGTCTTAAGAAATCGAATTAAAAGAAATCATTTTTACTTGTCTAAAGAAGGTTTTTTTTTCTTTTGTTTTTTTTTATGAAAGAAGTTTATGAAGGAACTGCTTTCGAATGAAAAGCAGTTCGGAACTGCCTCCCGTATTTAAATACAATGAGAGCATGCGCTCTGTATTCTAATTTCGAAGCGCTCCCGATTAGAAGAGCTTCATAGGAGAAGCATGCGCTATCCGTGCCCCTCATTTTAGCAGCCGTGTTGCTGCTAAAATGAGAGTCTTGTGAAATGTTATTTAATTCAACGAAAAAGTTTTTTCAACACATTTTCGTTGATCTGGTACTTTTTAACATTTCGCATTCCCGACTCAAATATTTCAAAAGTGCCATTCATTTTGCTACCAGGGTGGAGCATCCCAAATTTCAACCAATCACAGTACTAGGTTCGTATGACGTAGTCACAGCTCTATTGTCATGTGATGCAAAATCAAGAATGTGAGCGAATGCTAAATTTCAAGATCACTGCGATGACTATTCAAGAGTTATCGTCGCCTGATTTGACTCATAAAGTTTTGGAACATGAATTAATATAGATTTTTGATTTCAAATGTGTGATTAGAGTTAATATTAATACGAGGGAAAGTTTTGAAACTTGTCTAAGAGATTTCAAATAATGAAAAAACTCTTTGTCTCTTAAAAGTACATAAAATAAAAGGCAGCATTTCTATTCATGAGGCATTTTAAAAACAGTAGGTTATAAATAAAGTCTGGAAATTTAATCACAGTTAGTTTACCTATAAATTACCTATACTTTCCATAGAAGATAGAACCTTATCTTATCGGTTTGTTGATACTGTTCTTAAGACTTAATTGATCTTAAATCAAGGTCTTATTACAATTGACATATATTTGTTACACAGTTTTGCTATCTCATTAGGAGAATCTATCCCATACTGAGGGGCGGATCAATCATGTTGGGTGCTATTGGCACTCTTACTTGGGTGTAATTGGGTGCTCACTGAAAGAAGCAGTTATATACATGAACTTATAAATGTCGCCTTCTCGGATATAATGTTTTTAATTAATTTAGCATATTTAAATTCATAATAACTATTTTTATTAAAATAATTTATTTTTATAATTTCTCTACTATTTTATTTTAATTTCCTAGCTTGTTGATTATTAACACATATTGAACATCTCATAAAAACAGAAACATTAAAAAACTTAAATTTTAAAAGACATGATCAATTCAAGTGTCTTACACATATAAAACAAAAATTTCAAATATTTTTTTTAAATACAGAATAGGACAACGGTCCAATACATTACTAAAAATTACAACGTTTTACTTACCTCACAGAAAAAGATTTTATAAATGGAAATCCGGAAAACATAGTCTACATAGTCTAACAGCACACATTTTTCACATTGTAATAGGATTTTTTTCCCTAGAAAGATTTTTATTAATAAATGTTCACAATTTAGGAGACGAAAGTTCTTTATTATTCTTCAGCATACCTCTTTGTCTAATGTTGTTTCTCGGAATTGTCTCACCAAGATGACTTATTGTTACTGACCTGAGAAATGTTAATGTTATCCATATGAAGTAAATAAAAAGTTGCCCATATATATATCCTGTGAAAGTTGGGATTTTTCACAACAGAAAGCAAAGATTCCACAGTACATTGAGAAAGTGACTCCATTAACTTTTCTTGGTCACCTTGATAACGAATAATAATGAAAGGATATCCATTATAAGATGTCATCATCCCTAACTTGTATCCAAATTTCACAGGTTTACTTTTCGTGCGCATCTTACAACCGTGTTTTCCAAAATAGCATACTATTCTCTCATTGACTCTTAGAGTGCTCTGAAAATACTCCAAATTGCTGCAGTGAAATATTAAGTTTTTCAGAAAGTGGGCGAATTTTGTAGTATCGATCCTCTTTGTTGATGGCCGAATTGTCATTTAAATCTAGGAATTTTTCATGTCACTGCATCGTTTCCTAGACAAAGCCCTTTCACAAAGATTGTACCAGTGTCCGGAGCATTTCCCCAATGCGTAATAAAACGTGATAAATGCTTTTCATGTAATAAAACGTGATAGCCACGGTAAAAATAGATTGCCTATAAATGTTTCGATGTCACTTTAGCTGACTTCGAAAGAATTAACTTTCTTCTGCTCTGCATATCGATTAGTCTCTGTGTCTGTATGCAATCTCATAACATCACGTGAAAAAATTCAACCGGAGTTTCTCCTAATATCGTATCTGCAATATGTTGATGATATTGAGAAAAAAAAAAAGATGAAAACTAAAATTCTGGTTCATTTTTTTTTTTCATTTAGGTGGTTTTGAATCAAATCTAATTTCTCCACAGATATTTGACAAAACCTCTATAGTTCCAGCAGCATCTCGGCGTCATCTGACCGAGGTTCAAAATTACGAATTCCGTCCCAAAATAGCCCTAGTGTTGCTTCAAACGGGACGTTAATATAACTAAACTAAAAGCAGCATCTCGAATTTCAGAATCACCGCATGTTTCATTTATATTATTATTTGTGAAAAAATTCTATTTCTTCTTCGTCACTGATCGCATCTTGTTCAGGTAAAATAATTGACATTTTAGGGTAATCAAATTCTTCGTCGGGAAAAGAATTCCTATATTCAAGAGCTTCCTCCGCTGTTAGAAATTTCCTGACCATTTCAGAACAACAGAAAAGGTCATCAAACTCGTAACTACAAAATAAAGCAGCTGAACTAACGGAAAGACAAGAAAGCGCTAAAAACAAGTTTCACGAGCAGACTGTTCGACAGCGGATTGTAAAATCCTCCGCGCTTTTGCTCAAGCATTAGGATGGGTTTAATTCGTCAAAATAGGGGTAAAAGGAAAGACGAAAGGAGGAGATGTTTACATTTAACAATGAAGACTCGCGGTTTTGTGAGACGTAAACAATACAGATAATTAGTAATACAGAAGGGAAAAGGTACTAATGCACAGTAAAATATTTCTGAGCAATTTTTATTTAATGTAAGGGTTCATAAACATTAAATTATAAAGAATAAATAAAAAATTTCTGTTCTTAAAATTTGGTAATTACATTTTTACAAAATAATAATGATGATCTTTTTTATATTAAAATGCTTTTTTATATGTTATTGAATTTTTTGACAATATTTTAAGATTAACAACAATGGATAATCCAGAGTTTATTCTATTTCAAACATTTTATTTTCATTTAAGGAAGTGCTGTAAATATGGAGCCTCTTAAAAATATTATAAATATTATCTTTAAAATACATGATATTTTATATATTTTTGGATATTAAAAAAAAACACTATTAATGATCTATGGGGGAAAATCCAAGGTCAAAGGTGAATATCGCAAATGTACTCATCGTTCCGCGTCTCACCCCTTTATGAGATGGAATCGTCGAAATGTGGTCGTCTCAGAATCCGTTGACGAATAGTATGTGCAATAGCATGCGCAAAAGAACTTGTTTGACAAAAGGGATTGATACCAAGGTACATTCCAACTTTTTGTTGATCCCTGTCTTTTAGCATGACAAGATAAAACGATACATTGCTCCCTGAATTTAAGGAATGGGATCTAGAAGTAAGGGAGATTTGAAATAAAAAGTGGGTATCGGACCGTTGTCCTATTTATAGAAAAGCTGGAAAATATATGTCAAATGCCTGTAATATTTGTTTTTCAATGGATATCTTTAATGTTTTGAACAGCACTGATAATTCACTAAAAAACTATATATGTTTGTTTAAGAAAAAGACTAATTTTATTATTATTTAAGAGTTTAAAACCTTGACGTTATTTTGGGGGTGAATTTAAAGCAATGGCTGCCATTGCTGTCTCACATCTTAGCTCCCGAGTGATCTCGATTTTGGATGCATTGTCATTCCTTTTTTGATTATAAAATTTAATGTCTAGATCTACTTTCTTTGAAAAATGCAACATTTTTGTGATAGGAATCTCTTGAATAGGAATCAAGAGAAATATATCTCGTGGATTTTGTACTTTATTTTCATTAGAATTATGAAATGACTCCCATTCCATTTATAGAAATCATTCAATAATCAGATATCTCAATATTTGCAAAGAAGAAATATGACAATCAAACATTGAGCACTTACTTTTATTCTAAATAACAAACAGATTTTCCTTTGAACTTCAATGAAGGCAGAGCAAAATCCTTATTTTTCAACCTATTTAATTAAATAGAGCATATGGAGCTATATATGAACATATTTAGAATCTTCAGGAAATTGGGTCGTTTTTAATTTTTTTCTGGATCTCAGTGACCATTGTGAAAGATAAGTTCACAAAATATTTTCTGTCAAATACTATTGAAATGTAAAATAGCGCGTTAAATAAAACATTGCTTCTATTCGGCAGGAGAAGAAAACATTGCCTCCAAAAGATTTGTTGAAACACACCGCGCTTATCAATTGAGACCTTGAATGAATGAGACCGAGGGGACCTCTATTCAACGGATATCGCAACAGCAAATTCCTGCATTGCAGCGTTATTCACAAAAATCACAATCCTCTCCCCTTTCTCTTCAAAAAAAAAATAATGGATCGGATGAATGAAGAGAGCTTTTGAAACAAGCTGCGACGGTCCAAAATGCAGAGGGAAATAATCATATCAATAAGTGATTTCAAGTGCAGAGATATTCAGGAAATTTCATAGATATGAAACAAAACTAAATCTTAATTGATAAAATATTTAAGGAAACATCATTATTAATGTAATAATATCTTCTATGCTAAAAGACTAAAAAGAATGGATATAGAAAGGAATACATTTTAAGTAAAATAATTTGCACCACTGCAATTGTGGTGCGATATTCTCTTTCTCTAGAATCAGCATTGCTGCTAGTGAGGGGATTAACTTGCCGAATAAAATAGGATAAGGGATATAGGATCATAAGCAAAAGAAATGTTTTGGGAAATTTAAAACGGTTTCATTTCAGGGTCTACTTTTAATCCAGGGCCCTCACGCGCGCTTAGTGTGCCCAGCTTTTAATCCGTGCCTGACGAACTAAAAATAATACTCGTAATGAAAGTACCAACCAAATTTAAAATCTCATAAGCCAACGTTAAAGTCTTAAAAGTAGTTTATCATGATTTAAAAAAATTTGATTTTTCTGCTAAAACTTTATTCATTAGAAGGTGGCTTCGATCTAAAGTAACATTAAATGTGTTGATACTGCGCTATTGGAATCAATGATACGATGAAATATGGTATCTCCAGTGAAACGTAATCATGGGTGCTAAAATTTTAATAGTAGTATGATCGTCAGTTAGAATTGCATTCATAAGTAAGTGCCTGGAAAGACGACTCAAACACCCTAAGTCAACAGCCTGTTAGTATTTGTCTGCATTTGCTCTATAGATATAAAGCCTTTCTGAATACTTATTTACAGCGTGAAATTAGTTGAAATGAATTGATTGCGTTTGTAAAATGAATATGAATTTGTTAAATATGGTTGCCGGCTCTTATTGCAGAAGCACAGCAGAATTCGTCCGTAAATGTTTGTCGTATTTCCATTTACAATTACATGCCGGTTTTAAAAAGCCAGTAACAAATAACAAAAGGGGAGAAGGTGAATTATAGAAATTCTATTTGAAGTTGCTGTTCCTTTTCGTTATAAGCTTTTATTCAAGAAAAATTTCTTATTATTCAAGTCCTAAAATGTTCTATACTTCCTCTTTCGTGATGGTGATTCACAGACTAAGATAACTATACAGAAAGAAAGAGAAAAAGTTGGATCAAATGCCAAGAATGAATAAAAATAAAAGCAAGTTGCATTGTTTGTGTGTTGGAGACGAAAAAAGCGGGAGATGGTTGCGCATGATGTTGAACACACGAGGCGAAAGAAAATTCGAAACAGCACGGTGCTCTTACATTTTTAGTTCACGAATACATAATTAGAAGATGATGATTAGAGCAGATTGAACAACCGAGAACGACCGTGGAGGACTTTTATATGTTTTTATGCATAGGAACTATTCTCATGAGGGACTATCATGAGTATAAATGTATTATTTCTATGCTAGTTTTGTTTACACTCTGCCGTTTACATTACTGCATCCACTCAACATACACACTTCTCAAAATAATTCAAGGAAAGGAATGCTAACTAGGAAACGTATTTTCAAAATATTACAGCTCAGAAAGTTTAGGAATGTTTTTTAATATGCTAGTTCTAGATATTAATAATATTATAATAAAATAGGAATTATTTTAAAATTTTATTTTTTAATTGCCAATTGTCTTTGGCATTATTCAAAACATTAAAAACAAAACATTTGGCATTATACATTATTATTAACTTCGATTGTGAACTATAAAAAATGAATATGAATTTTAATATCTCGGCAATTTGGATAAAAACGCTTAATAATGGCTACTGCACGGGAAATTTTTGAAACATTTCTTAAATTATTAAAATTATGAATTTTCACATTACTCCGTTTAATTTCAGGAAAAATGATATAAAAATATTTAACTATTTAAGTTTTATTTTACACAAGTTGCCATTGGCGACCAGCTGGTTTGCCAGGAGCAATACTCTCTAAAATTTTCAATTAAATATTTATGCACCTTGATCTCTTAATAGCTTTTTTAGCAAAATGTTTTTAATTTTGATAGTTATGTAATTCACACTATTTAAGAAGTCTTACGAGAATCAGTATATTTCATTATTATATATATATCAAATTTTCTATCAATTCCCGTAAAATTTAAATTTGAAATTGAAATAGAAGAGAAGAAACTTCAATAAATAAGAAAACTTTTTTGCAGAAACCAAATATATTTTTTTAAAAAAATATGACTACAGGAAATTGATTCCTTTAGCACTGTAATCGCACGTGTACTACAGGATATATATATTTTTATAATTTATGCAATATTTCCAATAATTATTCAATAAAAAAATCTGATTCATCATAATATTTCATTTTATCTTTAAAAATGTTTAAATACTGTAAATAATAGTTTATTTCATTTCAATCAATAAATGTAAGTTTGAAAACAAGTGTGAAGTCTAAATTTCATAAAATCCGTCGATCCTATAAATCATATGCATTGAAATTATCTTGACAGTCTTATTGCCTTAAATCTTACAGTCTTAAATTATCTTGACATCGAAATTATCTTAAAGTATGCATTATCTGAAATCAAGCCTGACGAGTTATAAAGCTTTGATTATCCTTATTTTAGAACAATCTTGGGAGAATACAAGCGATGAAGGGCTTATTTATTTCGAGACAGTCGATGTAGTGTCTAAAATGGCGCATTTTTATAGAATAGTGATATGAAAAGTTTCATATCACAATAAATTTTAATTCCAAAATCTCGGAACTTTTTTTCTTAAAATATTAGTATCGCGAGAATATTTTAATAAATAGGATTCACAAAAGACACGATCTGCATAAAAATTTAAAATTCTCAATTCACCAGAGCATTTAATGATTCATACTATATAAAATATAAATATTCATTTCCATTTGACCCTTATTTATTAAATATATATGCGAATTAATAAAGTTTTAGAAATTAACTGTTGGATTCTAATGGGTGTGGATGCAAGGTAAAGTTGACAATCGGAAGAGGATGACAGAAGAGCCCACGAGGATCTTAAAGCACTAGAGCAAATCTGTTCCGTCTTCAACCGTCTGCCATTTATGGCGAATAAATTGATTTTGCTCAAAATTGTTAAAAAAATCCAAATTTAAAACTTTTGGGCACATCCTCGCGCATAGTAAGCAAATATTCTGAAGGAACAATTAAAATATTTTAAGATGTCACCAGTTTCATGGATTTGCAGCCGAGTAATAAGCGCTGAAACATTGGCGAAATTAAAAATCAAAATGTCGTCAAATTTTTTGATTCTGAATGACGGAAAAACCGTACAAGCTACCATTTGTCAAATTTAATAAACAATTGTCCATATCATCGGCTTCCAAATGAGACACCATAAACCATATAAGCGTTTACTTTAAGGGGAAATGAAGTCTTTCGTTGGCAATGCATTAAGGAAATTAGTGTTCATTGAAGGAGACATTCGATAGAAATTCGCCAAGCAAAGCATTGATGGATAAATGAAAAGTATGCTAACCCGCTGTTAAGAACGTTTTCTTAGGTGCAGATGCGTTTTAATCTGCCTGTGCAGCCGTCTCACACACGGGTACAAATAATCCACTGATTACATCATTAGCTTGTCAACCTTTTAAATGTTTCTTACTATAATTGCTTCAATATTTCAGGATGTCGCTTCAGCAGGAACGATTTTTTATTCACGTTGTAAAATTATTACTTGCTTCTTAACGGACATGTCTCATTTTATAAATGAGAGAGTACGCAAGCATTCATTTTGTGTACTTATCTTACAATTGTAACTCTCAAGGAGCCGAGGAAGAGTATCGTCTGCATTACCTAAATCTCCGTACATCTAACTCTTCTGAATTTGCCGTTCTTCACCTGAGACCAAATTAGATTGTGAGATGTTTGAAAGGAGTAAGAATCGCACATCAATCACCGCTGACGAAAGAGTACTCAACACTTTAGAAGAAAATGCAAGTTGAGTTCCGGGACAGTTGCTAGTGAAGTTAGAACTTCACAGAGTACAGTGAGGAAAATCTTGCACGAAAATGAATATCACCTATTCCATTTTACACAGGTTCAAGAATTACGGATTTTAAGACTTCCAAAAGCAGGCAACATTTTGCTGTTACGAAGAAATATCGAAGAAAGGCCTTTACTGAGAATGATATTGTGGAAAGACGAGTCCTTTTTTACTTGAGAGAGCTTTTTCAGTTTGCACAATTGGCATTGCGCCCAACAAAATCCGCACGTGACACGAGTCCTAAATGCTTGGAATAATGGCCGATTGCTTGATTGGTTCACATCTTTTCCAAGGTATTTGTTTGATAAACAGCGGATATTTGTAATTATTCTAGCATCATCTATCAGGATTACTTGATGTCACGATAGGAAATCATTCTTCAAAAAGATGGGCCCTTACGCATTCTTCAACAGAATTTTTGACTTAACTTAATGAGCATTAACCGTGATGGATTGATCGTAAGTGTTCAATTTTTTGACCGTCTAGATAGCCAAATTTGACTCCAATGGGCTTTTCTGTTTGGGGTTCTCTAAAGCAAGAATATCGCACAGAATTTGCAGTTTGAAAGGCATAAGAAGTCAGCTCGATGAGGCAATATCAAAAATGAAGGGTGAAGCTTTTATTAAAAAAAGCCACATCATTCATTCAAAAATTCATTGCATTGCTTTTTGATCGACATCTTTTTTTTTGTTGTTGTTGTAATTTTCCATATTTCCTTGTGAAAAGTCATGCTACATTTTATTATGTGTGAACATGATATTGTTTTGGTTATTATCATGTGAGAACACATGATGTTGTTTTGGTTAGGGGGTTTTGAAGCTCGAAATCGCGTACGCAACGAATAAAGCCTAAATGGCAATTTTCATCATCATCTTTTTTACCTGCTTTTACTAGTATTGCATTATTATTATTATGCATACTTCTTTGAAAACCGATGCATTTTTAAAAGGATGACCTGATTTTACC
>JAPMOR010029577.1:0-12133 GCA_026543865.1 Argiope aurantia
ATATTAGAACAATCTTACGAATAAGTTGCTTTATTTGATCATATGTAACATTACATATATAGTCGGAAGTTTTTTATACTTGTAATTATGGAAGATTTGAGTGTGTGTTTTGTAGCAATATTTAGTATTAATCGATCACAATGCCGATATACATGATACACAGATCTGCTGTCTCTATTAAATAGCAAAATTTATTCTCTAAGTCAAATCAACTAGTACTACTTCATTTTAATATACGGCCTAACAATAATGGCTGATATTTTTATATTTTTTTTAAGAGGACAAAGGATTGGTTTATCATTAATGTAGGTTATGCTGTTGGAGAATAGGTTTAATACACTGGTAGTTGCTTACTCTTTACGAATATATCAATGAGTTAATGGAAAGATTTCAAGTTTATGTTATATCCTGACTATTTTAGGTGAAATTGGTGCAAACTGCATGCCAAAATATTTTCAAGGAGCTATGATGTTAGCCTCTACAAATTTTTCACATACTATCGACATGATTAGATGAGTAGGAAGGTAATATACAATGCTTGACTTTCCAATCAACTAAATGCATAAAAGGGAATTTCGATTATTAAATAGCCCCAGTGGTGAGAATCTTTTTCATAGAAATATCAGTATAATAATTTTTGTCAAAATTGTCAGTTTTCAACTATATAATTCATACCACATGAGCTTTTACTTTATGATCAATTACTTGAGAAACAGTTTTAAAAAAGAAACTATTCTGAATACTTATGCATTCAGAACAACTAATAAACCTTTTATAAATTACACAGGTATATGAGAAATGCTATTTCTTGTCAAAAAGATATATTATTGTTTATTACACTACAATTCAATAAGACAATTTAAGAAAATTCATTTATACATAATTATTATAGAAGCTTTCATGTACTTCTAGTTTGTTAAATAATGAAATTAGTTTGTGATATACAGAAATGGTTATTAACCAGGAATAATGAAATTTCAGAATGATTGATAATTATATTTTATTTATAACATTACATAAATAATTTGGGATTGTAAACAAAATTAGTTGCAATTTACAAAGATATATAAAAATGTACTATACAACTTCACATTCCTTCCACAAAAATAATGCAATATCACTTGCATAAAATTTTAAATTCATTATGTACGAAAATATTTTCTGATTCACTAAAAAGTATATATATCTGTCCTAATAGACATCACATGCTTACTTCTAAGTTAATCCTTCAGCAAAGCTGATGTAAATATTTTTTGAAGAATGTGAGTAAGATTGGAAGAATCAAAACACATAAATGTCCTTCCAGCAGGTAACTGCTTTGAAAGCATTGCTGCCTGATCTCCTAACGAACCAATAAATATTGCAAAAGCATTAACTTTAGGATCTGATGTCAAAAGCTTGCCAAATGAATTCGGTGAAATGCCATACCTATCAAAATTAGCATCACTCATAATTATGACAAAATATTCATCAGCATCTTCTTTGGTAATTGCTCTTATTGCGTGACTTGTTGCTTCCAAAGTGTTATCACCGCTCATGCAAAACTGTGTGTGAGCATGCATGTTTCTAATCAATTCCAGCCTCTCTTTTCGATTATTTGGTGCTTTGCCGAATTTTGAAAACTCAATACAAAAATCCTCACCTGAATGTCCAATTATTTCATATTGGAATCTTTCTTGATAACCTTCAAAAGCTTCCATAACTAAAACTACACTCTCCAGTTCTCTTTGAAGTCTATTATCATGTCCATTGAAACGATACATGCTCCCACTGACATCAACAACTAATCTCAACAATTTTGGCTTTTGTTGGGGACTACCTATTTCAGGATCTTGTTCACCTCTCTTTTTATAAATAGCTTTCTCCCCAGTTATACTCTCTATAATCTTTGTATCATCGAATTCGCCAGATGTTTGATGTTTCATCCACTGCCTATCTTTGCTTTTTGCTTGCAAGCTATCTAATATAAGGCGTAAAGATTTAACTTGTTTTTCGACACTGCTGAGGAACTGGTTATATAATTCTGCATCGTATGGGCTCATTTTGATTTTCTTCAATTCCTCTTTATATGCTTTCATTGCCATCAGCCTGGCAGCTTCTCTAACTTCTGGAGGTACCATCTGCTTTTCTTCATCTGAGATTTGGAACACATTGTGGCCTGCATCAAGACGATAAGGACCACCTCTTCCTCCAAGTCCGGCAGTATCACGCCCCCCTGTACCTCCAGCCCACATATTGCCACCCACATGAGGTGCACCCGTAGGATCTATTTTACCATGTTTAGGACTAGATACGGTTTTCTGATTTATATGTTGGATAGTAACTTGTTGCTCATTATCCAAACCAGTAAATTTCTTCCAGGCATTGAATGAATTTTGAAGTGTATTTTTATTTACTTCCCATTTCTTAATGCAACCTGTTACATCTGAAGTCACAATGTTACCATTTCGCATAGCACACATCAGCAGATACGGATTTGAATTAAGTAGCCAATGAGCAAATGATGATACTCTGTAAGGTAAAGTTATCTCAATGTAACTATAAGTTTTATCATTTAAATCAATTACTTCTAGACAACCTACACCAAGTTGTGTAGAACTACTTTCTACATGGGAAGGAATATCATCAGAATGAACAAATCTTATTATCTGATTGCTGTGAGGTAATATACAGGCATTTCCACTTTTATCAGAAAGCGATTTTTCTCTGGGAAAACTCAATACTTTTAAAATCTTGTCTTCATGGAGTGATCCAGACATAATGCAAGCAAAATCATCTAAATTTGACATCAGTGCAATGTGTTTTGAAGTATCTATTGCATTTGATTCAGTGAGGAAATTGCTTAGCATTGCAGATTTAATATTAACATTCAATGTTTGATCAAAAATATCTCCATCTGTAAGTTTTCTGATTTTCCAACGATCAAGATTTGATATATCAGCAATAAAAGTATCATTACATTTTAATATTAACGTATCTTCATTCAAAGAACAGATCTTGATGATATTTTGAGGAGCTTCAGTTTGATAAATAACATTGTTCACGAAGTCCAACACGAATACTGTGAATCCATTTTTATCATATAAGATTATCTTTTTATCAGAAAACAAATCAAAACACAAATGCAACTGTTTCTTAGGAGATTTAGAATAAACCATACTAATTTTAGTAATTGCTTCTTCTAATACAGAAGCCAAATTTATTTTATGTACTAGGCCATTTATTGGGTGTATAAGAAGTGTTTGATTTGTTTCACTTTCTTGTAATAATACACACTCTTCATTAGCAACATCTACAGGAGATATTTTTATCAGTGGCTTAAATCCGCTTCTGATACTTGGAAAATAATTAAGTAAATTTAAACTTTTTAGCTGCATTGTATCAAAATTCAATGAGAATAATGAAATAGGATTGGCAGTTGCAACATAAATTATATCACCTACTGTATTAGTAGCAGCAATATCCATTGGTACATTGTTAGAACCAACAGGCAATTGATAAGAGCTCCGTTGCTCTGAAAAAGTGGCTGCCCTGGCTTCAACAGTATTAAGAGGATCTTCTTTTACTGGCAGGTTATTTCCATTTGAAAGAAGTAATCGAGAAGTGGAAGATGGCCAAACATCCAAATTATCAGAAAACTTCAATTCTTGCTTCAGACGAAAATCTGGAAGTTTGTAATTATTTGCTAATTTTATAGATAATGACTCGGATTCTGAAGGTATTCCGTGCTTTTTAAATATGTCATTAAGGGTTTCTTTTAATTCCTGACTATAAGAATCAAAATCAAAAACGTTTTTCAAAACAAAAGGTATTCCTTCATCCGGAAATTTTTCTAGATGTTTAATTATATTGACGACTTCGCGGGTCGAATACGGATAGGATATTAAACCTGCATCAGATAAAGAACGCAATTCTCCAAATAACCTAGCCAATTTTTTGAGTGAATCCTCCGGAACATGCGGACCATATTGCCGTAACATGGCTACTTCTGAATCGAGACTCGGATTGTCTACGGCATGGCAGCTGAAAATATCTCCCAACACAGCAAAGAAATCATTACCCAAAAAAGGGAATCCTGGACGATTCGCTAAAACTATCATTCTAAAATCACGATGCATAACTACTTGAGAATTATCATTTGATTTTTCTTCAGTATGATGCACAATACATCGTCCGTCCGACAAATGCATTTCACCTGAAACAACAAGGGCTTTTAAAATGCTAGTTACATGTGTTGGAGCTTTATCTGCCTCGTCAACAACTAAGACACGACCATACTGAACAGCCTTCAGTAAAGGTGAGTCTTCATATACAATTTTTCCATCCCTTACAGTTGGTTGTTGAGTAAGGGATTGGACAGTTGTATCTCTGTGCAATTGAATATATTCTCTTGGTCGATTCAATAACTGCAGAAAGCGGTCTGTTATTTTATTTTTTCCTACTCCTTGATTGCCGACCAAAAGTAAATGTTCACCTAAAAGAAAATCTTGCAACATAGCTTCCATTATGCTGACATGTTCAAAATTATTATAAAATTCTATTTTGGGAACTTTCACTTTACTTGAATCTGGTTGGTATATGGGAGCACTAGTATTTCCTATATGCAGAGTGCCATTGCTTACATTAATGAGTTTATTATTCGTGATTATTTCAGAATCTTCAATGTTCAAAGACTCTAACATATTTTCAATAGCTTGTTTTGTTAGCGGTGGTAAAAATTTTGTCAAGCATGATTGAGTAATTAAGTTGTAAACACTAGCATCAGGGAAGATGGAAAGTCTTCGCGCCATTCGAACTAACTGCCGAGTTGAAAGTGAAGCACTGACGTTTCTCAGAGCATCATCATCCGAATTTCGTAATTTGTGGGTGAATTCTAATATGGAACTCATTTTTGCACTAACATTACCAACCATTTTTTCTATAACTATTTTCTCTTCTTGGAATGAAAGAGATCTAACAGAATGGAAAAGGAATATCGATAGTAACTCAGGATTTATCCAATTATCTTTCATGCTTTGTGTTTTCGGTGGTTCAGCCAGGGCTACGATTCGAAACGAAGGATGAATTCGTATAATTTTATTTTCCTTCATGACTTCATGAGGTAAATTTAACGTCTCCTTCAAAGTATCGTAGCGGTCATGTCTCAAAAGTCTTGTACCATCATACAGTTGCATTTCCCTATCATGGACTAATCTTCTAAGAACAGAAAACGTACTGGAATGTAATCGTTGCAAACCATCCAAGACAAGCAATTTGCCACTTTCAGCAGCTTGAACAAGTTGCGTAGACCTCCACAAGGTGTTTCCTTTTTCATCAGTGATCCTTTGTTGTAATAAGTCTCTAGCTGTCATGTCATTGTAAAGCATCAACATTTCGACAGGGTAATTGAGAAGGGAAGCAAATTTTCGTATTAAAGTAGACTTACCACAACCTCTATTGCCAATTACACAAAAATCATTTTCTGCATGAGTCATTAAGAAATTGGCTAAAACATTTTCATGATATGTGTTAGAAATGAAATTTGATGGATTTCTTTTTTTATTGTGTGCTAAAATTTCTGACTTGAATTTATAATTATTAATTTTAATTTCTAAAACATGCTTTAAATTCTGATTTTTTGATTGATTTTCTAAAATCTTGTACTGAGTTTTCACTTTAGCAGGATAAACTGAAAATTGCTCCAGAGTCTTCAAAACTGAGTTCTGATTTTCCTTGGATAATAGCAAAGTATATGGATACATTAATTGAAACAAATATTCCATTGGTATATTAGGAAATTTATCCCAAATTTTAACAGTACTGGATATATTTTCAACTGGAAACTTTGGCAGTCCTAAATTTGTTGATTCGTTCGAAAGAAATGTATAACAGGCATACAGAAAGCTTTTCAAGTCTTGCTTTGAAATATTTTCTGTTAAATTTGAAAGTTCCATGAACTGATCCTCAAATTTTGGAACTACATGCCGGGCCTGAAATCTAGATCGGAAAGGAGGATCCAAAGGATTGCCCTTAAAATGAGGTATTGGTAAACCTAAAGCAACCACCCTAAAATTTTCAGAAACACGAACCAATTTCCATTTATCCAATTCTTCTTGTGTATGTTCGGATAACAGGTGATCATATTTTTCCGGTGCAACAAGGAAGCGTCCATCTTCTAGCTGCATTTCGCGATTTTCCAACAAATTGTTCAATACCGGTAAAACATTTCTCTCTACCTTTTCGACACCATCAAGAATCAAAAACCTTCCTTCAATAGCTGCTTTCACAGCAGATTGATCAACATAATGCGCAGTTCCGTCGAAAATTTCTCGCCTCTGCTTCAAATCATTTTCAGTAGTATCTCTAGTTAATACAACATATTCTGCTTCCCGCTGCATCATCTCCAAATATGAAAGTATGACGCGACCGCGAAAAGGTCCTGGCAAGCCAATTAGAAACATATCTTGTCCCAGTAAATCCTTTTTTAAAATCCATTGTAAATGATGAATCAAACTTTCTCTTGGCTCCTTTGGAAAGTAGTGAACAGGAACTAACAGATGGTTTTTAGGTTCATTCACAACTTTGGAAACGTTGCCAATTTTAATTTCCTTATATTCTGGAACTTTGTTCTTTGTGACAATTGCCGAAACACTCAACTGTCTTTGCAACTTCAGCAAAGAATTATGGATTTTTCGAAATACATAAGGCATGGTGATTTATTATTCACATAAATGTTATAAAAGAAGCATAAATTAATCTTGTAATTCTAGAAACTTTATCAACTTTTTGATAAAAAATTCCAAAAATCTTGCACTTCTAATTTCCATAGAGTCTCTGGATTTAAATCAGATAGCATTGTCAGTTTCATTGCTCTAATTTCAACATTTGATTCTGTTGACAGAACTTCACCAATAACCATAACATACTGGTCTATAAATAAATAGATGCAATAAAAATAATTAGAACATTCAATCGAAGATTAAAATAAATCAAGCAAAATATTTAATAATTGATAATAATCTTTTATATTATAAACATTGATAATAATCTTTTATTCCAATGAGACATGCATAATTTAATTTGTTTGAAAATTTTCAACTTATTTAACAAAATAATAAAATTAATATAATATTGTAATGAATAATACAACTGATTGAAATCCTCTTTTTTCGTATTTATTTATGAAGGTATTTTTGGTACAATACAAAATTTAAACCCTTCAGTTATTCTAAAAGTATTCAATTGAAAATGTGTTGCTTGAAGATATTTTTAAAATTTAGCATTGATTAATTTCAAAAAGTAAAATTTTTAAGGATGCTTTTATTTTTGCAAATAATTAAGAGATAAAATTTTATTTACTTATTTGATTGTCAGTACAGTTACTGTTTTCATTACTCCTCAATGTCAATCAAATATTCCCAACTTCCTGTTTAGTAATGTCCTTATATTCTGTCAATAGCAACCAAATGACCCTCACACAGGAGGTGACAGAATAAAAAGGAAGAATGAAATTATATATTAAATGATGAAGAAGAGAAGATTAAATCAAAGCATGTGATGGAGAAGTGATTTACTAGTAAAGAAATTATACTAGAACACTAGAAAAGGTAAAAATGCTTCTGATACAGCCTCTGTACTAACCATAAGGGAAAAGTTAAAAGCAAAAATAAAGTGAACAGTGAGAAAAACTTTTGAAAAAAAAAATGCTTTCTAGAAATGGAAAATATTCTTGAAACAGAATAAAACGAAAATATAAACTATTCAATTGCTGCATCTTGTATAACTTGTCACATTAATTTCAAATAATCAGCATAATATTTCATTTGATGAGTTTTTTTTTTTTTTTTTCAAAAGTGGTTTGAAAAGAAGATCAGAATTTTTTAATCATGGATAGCAAATAATTTTGAAATATATGAAACAACCTTAAGCACCCAATGTGTCAAATTGGTACTAGCAATTCTTAAAGTGGCACTCATAAAAACTATACATGCACACACTGCATTTCCATAAAATTATGTTGGCAAAATATTCTTCAGATTCTTCAACATCCAATCATATATTTTGAAAAGCATAATTTAACCACATAAGAAGGTTGTTTTTCAGAGTTGAAATTTATTAAATGAAAGAAACTCACAGCTCAACAATTCAAGAATCTCCAGGATTAGAAAGGAATTAAAAAATCTGAGCTATTGAAAAATTCTACCCCCCCCCCAGTGTAATATAGTAAGTACATCCATGTGAATATTTTATAAGAATAAATAAGTGGTAAAATTGTTCAACAATTTTATTTTGCAGAATCCTCTCTCCATTACATTCTTGAAATTTTGGGGCAACAATGACGTTTCTTTAATCACAATTACTTTATTGAAAGTTATCCAATTTAATATATGTTTATTAGAATTTCATTCATCAAAAGAATTTAATGCCAAAATATTTAAATTTGAAAATATGATATTTTAATTTAAAAAAAACTGTGATTATAATCAAAATTAATTATAATCAAAATTTTGATGAATTTTAATGTTAATAACAATTTATTACTTGATCTGCTATTAATTCCTTTGTATTCATCACACAGAATTTTAATTAACTAAAAATTTAAGCAAAATTTGGATATTTTCATGCCATAATTTATAAAAACACTATAGCACATAAATAAAAAAAAAAGTATTTTCAGTGATACCAATTAAGTTTATATAATTTTTTTGTCCAGTTTTAATAAATTTTTTAAAGATTTTTAAATATATTTTTTTTATGTTGCAACAAAACTCAATTCTGCTTCACTGATGCTATAAATATTTCAAATTTTTCTTTCAGTGTTGATGATTAAAAATAAAGATTTGACTTATTTTTTTTCTCTACTGAATAAATTTTTATTTAATGTATATTTCAAAGAATAATTTTGCTTTTTTAAAAAGAAAGTTCTGTGGAAATTAGGTTAGGTTAAGGTTCAATATAAGAAGATGAAAAATTTTTTAAGTTTGTGCATTTTTAATTCCTTAATTCTCGTGTAAAACATCAGATGAACAACAAGTTATCACTTCTCAAAACTTAAAATGCAATTAAATACACAAATTAAAGAAAATCCACAAGCAATTTAAGTATTTTATGGATACTTAATTAAATTTGTAAAACAGACTGCTCATTCTAAAAATGGAAATTTTCACTGATTAAAAAAAAAGCAAAATAGTAAAGAAATTAAACATTTATTGTTTCCTGTAATATAATTAGAAAAAAGATGAATAAAAATATATTAACTTTCTTTTTATTTGATGTTATTCTTTTTATTGTAATACATATTTTTTTAATTTTCTGAAATACTATGGTAAATCCTGAAATATATTCTGTAGTATACAAAAAATTCCATGGCTGAATGATACTAGTTTCTGCGGCTACATTTTCCCCAAAAATGCTTCAATTCAATAAGCATGTCATAAGATTAGATGACATTTAAAATTAAAGCTCAAAATTTAGATGGCAGAATAACAAATCAGTTACAAGATAAAAATGAGAAATAATATCATAACTGTGTAAGGTTTCTAAATTGATGCGAGTTACAGATCTATCAAAATTTGAAGTTTAAAAATACTTCAAGAAAGCAATTAAGATTAAGCTGCATATAATTTTTTTTCTTGAAATTTCTAGCAACAATCACCCTGGCAAACCAATTGATTACCAAAGGAGACTAGTGACTAAATTCACAAAACAGCATGCAAATTCTTTAAATAAGAAGAAAATATATGAATAATATTAGTTTGTAAATGCAGTTTCAAATTATAAATGTATTACAAAAGTTAATAAAAAAATTATTTTGTACCATTTGTTATCCAAGAACCATAACCAGGTGCTTTACTTGCAAATACAACAGATGCAGTTCCTGTACCATCATTAATAACAAAACTATCTTCAGCCTTTAAAACCTAAAATTTAACAACTCCAAATAATATAAAAAAATAAGCAGTTTGAAAAGCATTTACAAAGTTGTTTACATAAATATTAAATCATTGAAATTGGATTTTATGACAATATCTGGTTTAATAATATTAAAATTAACAAACTATGTTGAGCTAATAACAATACTGTAAAATCAGATTTAACCAACTAGTGCACAGTATCCTATTTATAGAATTTGCATTTTACTTCAAAACCAAACAAATTTCATTGATTCTCCCCCCCCCCCACTTTGTCTAAGAAATTAACATTTAATCTCAAAATCCTAAACAATTTTCATTTTGTGCATACCAAATGAAAATAACTTATAAAAAAATAATTAAAAAATATATATGTGTTATAGAATTATGTAAAATATCTTTAAATATAGTGATATTCATAAAATAAAGATTGCTACTTAACTATATTGAAGAATTTTTTAAAAATTATTTTTGTTTATTCAATTTTGTTTTGATTTAGTTTTGAACTAAGGAATTCAAAAGTAATCTTTATTTTTAGAATTTCACTACTGTTTAAAAATATTTTATATATATACAACAAATATTTTTTAAATAAAGTTCTTTTGTAAAATAATCTTTAATAATTAATAAAACATCTGAACAATGCTTTCATTTTCATCAATATTATTCAAATAAGTTTTTTGAAGTGAAAATCACTATATGATCACAAATATCTGGGCACTTTTGAACTTACATATTTCCAGTCTTTGATTAGCCAGCAGATGTGTAAATTAACAATGTGAAATGAGGCTACCATTTTCTTTAGATAAGAGCTATTACTTTATGAAGACATATTTATAGTTTTTATAACAAAAATAATAAATTGTTTATATTAAGTACAATTTTTTATGAATAAGATTTTTTCCCAATATGCAATAATAGAAAGGGTTACTGATTTTCTAACATAAAAGCATATAAATCTTTCAAAAAGTATAAGATCTAAAGGTATAACAATGAAAGAACAGAAAAATTCTACCAAATTAGAACATTTTTACTAATAAAAAGGTATCAGAATCTTACTCAATAATAATTAAGAGTCAAGAATTCATCATGGATAGAAATATTCATATAAAGATTCTAGATTTTTTTTTTTTTTCAATTATAACTTACTTTAACAATTGAACCTTGAATCCATATAAGATCAACAGGAAAAGATTTATTTTTTAAAAAAAGTGTCCAGCTTCGATAATTCTTTTGATGGTTAGATTCTGTTTGTCTTAATTTTGTACAGTGATTAATGAAAAGCTTACGCGCCGGCTTTTCACATAAACTCATCCTGAGATATTCAGGAAGACCTATGAAATGAATGCATAATATATCGTTACATAATGAAAATCTTCTTAAAACTTATCTGGTTATTCTAAATTCAAATAGAGATAATAGCTGCAAGGCATACAAAGAGCAAAATTCCGTTCCACTTTGCCTCACGAACAACAAGAAATATCAATTCAGAGACGATAAAAGTAGCACAATGATGCAATAGTAATGTTTGCAAACTTTCCTATGTCCGTATGAGAAATGACGTTGTGGAAGTGGAAAATGTCATTTAATGGCAACAAAAATCAAAGAAACTAGTTTTCCTGCAAAGAGACTATTTGAACAGAAGTGAAATAAGAAATGTTACATAATTTCACCTGATGTAAACATAATAATCATGTGACTGTGTCTTTTGAGTATGGTTTTGTTCAAAGTGAAACTACTGATACAAAAAGAGGGAAAGTTATCTCTGTAATGATTATTAATTTCCGGCCTTTCTTTAGTAATATTTAGTTGAAAAACACCATGACGAGTACTGTGAAGCTACGGAATAAATTAAACAATGTCGTTTCCAGTAATAATGCTGCGAACGAAAGAACTCCCCTATTACAACCTTCAGACACTGGATTACTTATTACAAATGAAGTAAGAGAATATTTATTTTATACATAGGTATAGTTAATTATCATATCCACGATTTATATTACCCTCGTACAATTTTCGTGAGATTTGATATCAAATCTTAATGATGGACTACTTTCCAAATAAACATTCGTCACTCTTTTATGATGCTCTTTTCAAATTCCAAGTAGTAATACATATAAGTATTGAAAAAAAGTAGTTGTATTAAAACTAATTTAGAAAGTTTTTATGTCTAATGCTGCAGTGATCTCTTCCTTTATGTGTTACTTTAATACTCAATCTCACCATAGTTTTACAGATCATTA
>JAPMOR010029583.1:0-19799 GCA_026543865.1 Argiope aurantia
AAAAATATAACAAAATATAAAAAAGAATCCGGCCTGAAGACTTTTTCAAGGGTCACCCTCAGGCAGGGATTCAAAAAAAGGGATTTTTTCTGTTAAGGCAATGCAGACAATTAAGTCTAATAATGATTCCTCGTGACCCGAAAATCCCCTGAAATTAGGCCCAAGATATATACCATTTTAACAGAAAGGAAAATACAAGACAACAAATTAGACGAAAAACCACTAATAAGTAAAAATACAATAACAAAAAAACAATAAAAACCAAAATGCCATAAAATAACACTAAAGAAAAAAAAAGCTAAGAACATACCATCAACAGTGAAGGAAATTTTAAGCTATCTATTGTGATTCCCGCTTATTAAAAACACAAAGCTAACGGTAATTTAGGTAAGAATTGTAAGCTCCCAGCACCACCTATTGAGTGATATAATATGCAAGGAAAGTTCCATTTTTTATTTAAGCCAAAGGATTAATCCCAAACCATACCTTGTTTAATTAAAAAATTGACATTACAGTAATTTTTAGGAAATTAATTTTTAATTAAATTATTAATGAGGTTGTTTGATGCTTCAATGTAGGAATTTTTATTATTGCAAACCCTTTTGATCCTGTTAACTTGTGAGAAAATTAGATTTTTGAAAATTAGATTAGATTTTTCTAAATTCTAAAATTTTTGAATCCCTGCCTGAGGGTGACCCTTGAAAAAGTCTTCAGGTCGGATTCTTTTTTATATTTTGTTATATTTTTTTATTTGTTTTTCCTATTTACTTGATTTTTATACTTTTGTATCAGTTCATCTGTGTTTTAGAAGTAGCTGCATTTCCGCTCTCTAAATACTATGACGTTTTTTCCTGCTCCACTTTTGGTTTTCGTTTGAATAGGAAATAATTTTTAGTTGCGATTTCGAAACTGTTTTGTTTTCGTTTTCATTTTAGTTTCGTTTTCAAACTATTTCTTACTTTAGATTGGTTACTTATATATATGTGGAAGAAACTTGATATTTAGGTTGTATTGATCATGGGGAAAAGAAATATGCAATAAAAAAATTAATTCAAATTTCGGCCTATAGATGACGGTTTTCATGTACGATAAAGGCCATTATGCAAATTTAGAGTAATTTAAAAACCCAGTACTCACTGCTGCAAAATGATTCTTCGCCATATCGGCAGAAAAGAAAGGAAGAGCTTTATTGAGAAAGTTGTTTTATCAGAACAGCATAATTTGTCAGCTGCACTGCGAGAATATCGGCGCTTGAAAGACTTACGAAAAGGGCCTATCTCCAGGCAGGCTTTGAAGAAGATGATTATTAAATTTGAAGAGACTGGAGAGTCGGGTGTGGTACAAGAAAGAGAACGGAAACGGAATTCAAATGAAACTGCGGAAGATGTCGCTCCTGCCGCGTCGAAAGAGCGTCTGATTCGTAATATTCTTCATCAAGTGCTCAAGCGGTGACACATGGTTTGTCCCTTCCTTGGTCTACAGTACGAAAAGTTCTTCGACCCATTGTAAAGTGGTATCCATACACATCCATCATGTGCAAACGCTGAATCCTGTAGACCAGGAGAAACGAAATCAATTTTCTAGAATGTTTTGGCCAGAATAGCCATTGCCAATTGCCTTGGAACATTTTGTGGTCGGACGAGGCTCATTTTACCCTAGGCGGAGCAGTTAATACTCAGAACTGTCGCATATGGGGTACTGCAAGTCCTAATGATGTGCATGAACAGTCTCTACATCCTGATTACATTACTGTATGGTGTGGTCGTTCTGCTGATTTCATTCTTGGTCTTTTTTTTTTTTTTTTTTTTTGAGGAGAACACGCCTCATGGCCCTCAAAGGTGTTCCTTACGGATGCTCGTTAACGCGACCTTCTTCAGCAGCAAGGGATTCTTGCGTTACAAGAACGAGAATGTTTAGGGACTACTGTCTTCATACAAGATGGTGCACCACTTCACATTGCTCGACCAGTGACGGCATTGCTTCGTGCCCATGCTGAAGATCAACGGGTAATTTCAAAAAGTTTTACAACTGCTTGACATCCGCGTTTTCCGGAGTTGAATCCCTGTGATTTCTGGTTGTGTGGATTCCTGAAAGATCGTGTCTATGGAGAAAGCATACGGACTCTGCATGAATTGAAAGCAAGTATAACACGTCATGTTGCTGAAATTGATCGAGAAACCCTTCGTGCCACTGTTGAACACGCCATAACACGCTTTGAACATGTGCTTGACGAAAATGGAATGTACATTGAGCATATATTGTATACAAATAAAGTTTTTAAGTTCCAAATTGTGTTTTTTTGTTTTTAATGAGCAGCCTTCTCACCTGACGGTTGAAATTGGAACTAATTTTTTTTTATTGCAGATTTCTGTTCCCCATGATCCATACAACCTAAGTATCAAGTTTGTTCGACATCCTTCCACTTGAGCGGACACTACGTAGTTCTAAACAGGGTAACTTTAATTATAACCACCCTGTATTTAAATATGTGTAAAAAGTTTATTTCGTGTATCTCGGAAACGGTTCTAACGATTTGGAAGAAATTTTATATTTAGATACGGTTTGCTTTTTAAATTTATCTGTATAGGTGTCTTTCCTGAAAAAACAAGAATTCACACACACACAGAAACAAAAAAAAACATTTTTTTATAATTAAGCATTAGAGCATTTTCCTGTCTGCTGTCATGCTGACATGCATCTGCTCTGATGCTGACAAAGAAACCATTTTTTTTTAAACAATTAAGTATTAGACCTTTTCGATATCTATTCTTATGCTGACAATGTCATATAGTGCCATCTCGTAAATTTCTGTGGTGCTTGCATTGTTGCCATAGGATGAAATAGCCTACTGATGCCACAAATTTTTGTAAGATGGTGCTACATGATATTATCCGAATATGAATACGTTCGGTCTCATCCGATAGCAGCAATGCAAATTATTGTGTTAACCAATTTGAATAACAAGTTAAACTTAGTGCATTCATTATTTTTTATTTAATTGATCAGTTCATGTGTAGATGAGATTGAAAAATATTTATATGCAATCACAAAAAAAAAAAAAAAAAAAAAAACAAAAAAAAAAAAAAATATTTTTTATCAAAATAATTTTTCCAAAAAAAAGAAAAAACACACACACAAAATTTTAAAAAAAAATGTTAATCGAATCTCGGATTTCTAGTATTTTCTATAAATTTGAAAAATAGTGAAAAATTATAATTTTTTACGAATGGCTAATTTAATTACAAGTTAATTAAATGCCATTAGTTTTAGCACTACAAAAATAATTAATACCATGTTTTAACCAGAAATTTTTCAGGTTTATTTCAAAGAGCTTTTAAAAATTTCGGTACCAAGAACTTTTAATAAGATATGACACTCTTTGAAATTAGCAAGATAAATTCTTAAATTATAAATCCTTTTATTTATTTATTTATTTATTGTAGCTTATGATTTTAATGAACTTATCTGGAATTATGCATTTATTTATTCAGAATATTTTGAATTTGATAAGAATTAAATGTGAAATAAATGAATTTCAAATATTCTAAAAAGTTGATAAGTTGCTCCTTTCTGTAACTGATTTTATTTCTTGCCAAACAATATAAATACTTCTTTATATCGTGGCGCCATCTCTTGACGTTATTTAGAACGATTTTGTCAGTTAAGAAATGAGTATAAGTCTCGTAAAAAAATATTTTTTGTATAAAGTTTAAGAGAAAATCAAATATTTTTCTAAGAAACAAAATCGTTATTTGTTACTATTATTCCACCTGAAATTAAGAACCCGTATTTCCATTGTAACAAATTCATTGATAAGAACAATTCCAAGTTTTATAAGTGATCTTAAGTTTTTGATGATTGTTTTTTTATATAATGAAATGTTTTCTCTTACAATAAAGGAAAAAAATAAAAATAAAGAAAATAATTATGCAAATAAAAACGATGTACGATTTTTTTAATTAATTAATCTGAAACAATATGCAATTTAGATAAATGTTTTGCTTTGAGTCCGCATAAGTTTCTTCTAGATACACGAGATGTTTGAAATTTTATCCACTAATGCATTTGCGAGTTCAGTTCAGTTATATTAATGTCTCATTTTAAATCAACCCGTTATTTTGAGACATCGCGTAATTTTGAACCGTTGTCAGATGACGACAACGACACCTGAACTGCACCCCCTCTCTAAGCTTCCTCACCACATCAGCAGGAGGATTGATGCATTCCTGAAGAAAATATGCAAGTATTTGATTTAATATTTTTAGAACTTATTTGCCATTTGATCGATTAATTTAATTTATTTTTGATTCTACTCATAAGGCCCCATCTGGTAGTCTGAATGATGTCTGAAATGACTTCAAGTTCCCGTAACAATTAAAATTAAAAATTTATCTATTATAATATGTGAATTTTATTGACTAAACGATATAAAATAAGTAGATATTTTTGTTTACCATATTAGATATTAAAGGAATCATAGTTTGAATTTTTTTTTCTTTAATTTATTTGTTAATAATGTAACATTCAATTATTTTTGAACACTATAATTTGCTACAAAAATTTCATAACGAATTATGATGAATTATTTCGATTCATGAGATACTTTGTATTTTGAAGATTACATTCTGCTAAAAAACGGTGTCCAGATGTATTATCTCCAAAAACTCTTATATTCGCAAATTTTTCTTTTTAAACCTCATCTTGAAATTCACTTATAAACATTTCTATGTTGTGGTCACATATATTTTTTTAATTCATAGATATATGTCCCCATAATTCTTTAATATGTTTTCAAGATGTCAGATAAATAACATGTCTTTTAAAAATGTAATTTTCAAGTTAAAATAAAATTTTCAACACAAACTGGAATTTCAAGAAGATAAAAAGCATTTTTCGCAAAGAACAATAATATTTAAGTACCAGTGGGAGTGTTCTCTCACTAAGTATAATAAAAAAATTATTTTGTTGTTGTTTGTTTAACTTCATAGTATTGCGAAGAGAATAGAGAAATTCATCGAACTTTTACAAGCATATTATCAACAATATGAAGTAAATTACTAATAAAATTAAATGAAAATAAAATATTTATTTTAAGCTAATTGTTAAGCATATGCTTACAAGATCATTCTAAAAAAATTAGAAAGATAAACGATACGCTAACTAGGCGCTTTAAAAAATTTAAAGTGCTAAAAATATGAGGCAAAATTAGGTAACACAGTAAAATGCGGGACGATAATTTTAAAAGACTTTTAACTTCATTTTTTATTAATCTTGTGCGCTATACAAATATTAAAACGATTCCTACTTCTTTAGTTTTTAACATTGGAAGAAACTCATACGATAAAATGATTTGTGAAATAATGAAAACAATTTGAATTCAAAAGAACAATGTAATATTGTTAGACATAAGACCAAAACATATTTTTAAAAATTTCGGAACTATGGATAACATTTGATCAAATATTAAATCGTCATTGAGAAACAATTTTTAAAATTTTTGATAGGAGCAAAAAAGAAAATTTTTTTGTCGATTTATTCCTCGGAAATTATTGCCAATAAAATAAACAACAGATAAATTTCTAAATCAAATTAGAAAAAAAAATCGCATCAAGTTTCCCATTTTCTCACTCCGAGGTATATGCATGCTAAATTTAGTTGCTATATGTCAAATAGTTTGTCCTATAGAGGGCCAACACACACACACGCACGCATGCACATTCATTTGTTTTGTCAGTAGAAATTAATGCACTGATGTGCACTTTTTAAAGTAAATATTTTTGGTAGTATTTTTTTAAAGTAAACTAAAGAGAAGCATTTTTTAAATTATCAAAAAGCTATTCATAATATATAATAATAAGCTTTAAATTATCAAAAGCTTATTATTATATATTATGAAATAAGTGCTAGCTTAATATCAATCAATTTTATTGCTCGTTGCCATCGTTGCCATTATTTTTAATTAAAAGTTTCATTAAATTTAAATGACAAAGACCACTACCCAGCAATTCAGGCTATATTAATATTCCATGCTCAGTTAGAATTATTTTTCCTTTTTCGAAATATATTACAATTCAGCAAAGTAATCAGTATTGCAAGGTAAATAGAAAACACTTATTGAGGATTCACATATTTAGTGGCAATAACATTTACACTGAATGAAATATATTGATTTATAATATATTTAATATTTCATATTAAAATTTTTCAATAAGTATACAAAAGTTGGAACATTGTAATAAATGCGTTATCTTTAAAAAATTATTTTCTAAGAATTTTTAGCAATCAGTCTGACAGATCAAAGTGTCATTAAATATCAAAAATGTTTTAGACATATCGAACAGTCTATAAATATTTCTTTAAAGCAAATTACAGAAAATAAGGATTTGTGAAATTTTAAAAATTACAGAAGTTTTAAGTCCGCTTCAGGAAAATAAGAAAATTATTGGAAATATAATTTTGGAATGTTTAATTTAATATTCATTAAATTTTCTAAATCATACTACTACCTATAAACTTACACTTTATAGCTTTTTGTGTTATATTTTAATCAATAGTATTTATTGTAATTTCATTTTAAAAAGTTATCAAATTTAATTCAATACTTACTTGATTTATTTGTGTTAAAGATAATTTAAATAGAATTTTTTTTAAAAAAAATGCAACTTTCGTGCATTTTTTTGATAAATTTCAGGAAGTTGAATTCTAAATTCAATTTCTACAACAGGAAATTTAAGTTTTAGATTCGACTTTTTTCAAAAACATATATTCGGTTGTTTCAGAAGCAAGAAGGGAATTGTGTTTCCTTATATTTTTCCATGCACCGGATCGAAGAATTTCAACCCCTTTACCAAAGATAAAATCTTGTGCAAATCTTTTGAGACTATCATCACTGTGCATGTCGGACAAAATCAAGAAGTCACACGCATTGGAAATGCAGATTTTATCCTTCAAGAATGACGAATATATGACCTTCAACGAAATCAATTTATATTGGTCAACTGCAGAGTATACAAACTGCAACTCATTTACAATGTCCATGTATATATAGAGCAGCAGTAGGCGAAGAGTCTTGACGTCTATGTCTGTGAGTTCTTTGCTCGTTTCATACTTCTCTTTCAGTGCAGCTGTAAACATTGTTTTAAAAACCCGGGATCTTGCACTTAGAATTGCCTTATGGACGGGGAATTTTTCAGATCCATTTAGAAAGCTGAAATCACTGAATGAGCCTTCCAGGAACAAATGTTTCATGTCTTGATTTAGAGTGCCGGTAAAGTATTTCTGGTTGTTACAGACAGACCTATGTATTTTCCCACTTTGTAGAGAATCGAACAAAATCTTACTTGCGAGTACTTTTGAGAAACAAAATTTCAACAGAAGTACGTCATCTGGTCAATTCAAATTCATCTTAGTCATTAACTGACTTTTTGTTCTTGATAGTGGATTATTCAGGGTTTCCACTATAATTTCTTTAACAGAAATTTCTTATATGCATTCCACAGTTTCTCCTAATCGTTTATGATTGAAATTTCCCATATTGTATGTAACAGATCTTCTAGCCTCTCGTGTATGGAGTCGAGATTAAAAGTGTATGATAAATTCGGCACGAGAAATTTTATGGTTTGTCAAAATTTAGGTCCATTCAATTTAACAATTTGATTTCAAATTATTCAAAATGTTATATACTCAAACAATCACACTAATAAATTTTATAAAAATTAAGCATGAAGCACAATCATCAATATTTAGCCATACTGATTCAAATATATTTTATTTTGTATTATATTTTTTTTCAACTAATACTAATTTATAATTACAGTTATTTAGTTAAATTCCTTTTTGATTTCAAAATGATATTTTTAAAAATTTTTACTTAGAAGTAGATAGTATTTATTTAAAAAAATATTTAAATTATATGATTGAATTTTTATATAATATTTTCGATTAATACTATTATTTATTTCATTTCATTTTTGAATAAAAGAAGAATTTTTCCATATTTTTCAATTACAAATGGAAAAAAAAGTTTAAGATAAGAAATTATAAAAATGTCTAAATCTTTTAATTAATAAATCCTAGTTTAAAAAAATGAATTTACAATTACAGTTTTTTAAATTTTTATTTCTATATGCCTACCACACATTTCCATACCTATGAAATTTAATTAATAATAATAAGAATTCAGAAATGTTTAATGCACTGCTAAAATCATTAACTTGTGATAGCATTTTGGGATTGGTAAATTTTAAGTGTTGTTTCTCGAATTAATATATACATATAATGTTTTCAATAATTATAAACTCCATATAGTTTTTACATTCCATATAATTTATTTCAATAATTATATATCCCATATTATTTTATTTAATTTTTATGAACTTCATACAATTTTTATACTTTAGATAAGTTATCTCACTAATTATGTACGCCATATAATTTTTAATAAATTCCATTTATTAAGAATTTGGAAATCAGAAAATCGCATAAAAAATAAATTGAAATAGTAAATCAGAAATAATTTTTATTTCATTATCAAAGAAAACGCTTAATGAGATACACAAAGGGATAAAATAAAGCAGTCTACAAATTAATGATTGAAAAAAATATTAAAGATGTTTAAAATTATAATAATAAAAATTCTTAAAATATTCATTAAAATATAAAGTCTATAGCATTAAATACGGCGACAAAATCCTTTCTTACGCTTTCAAATATTTTCAACTAAAATTATCAGACACATACAAGAAAAGAAAAACTTTTTGGACTAACAATTAAGTTATTAGGTAACAAAAATTATCAGTTTTTAAAACTCTTTTAAAAACATGCAAATTATAAAATTCACAAAATTTTAAACAGTACTTTTCTCTTTTTGAGAGTTATATATCTGAACTTTATCTAAGAATTACAAAACTTCCTTTATGTGCTTTACATACAACGACATGCATGCAATTCTTATTTATTAAAAGCATGCTTATTAATAGAAGTAAATAATAATTAAATAGTTATTCATGAAGTATTTTCCAATTTTTTTGAAAATTAAATCGATTTATAAATTAATCAATAAACATAACAAAACACAAATTCAATAATACAGCTCTGTTTCTAATTTTATCACAAGATAAAAACGGTAAAAAACAACTGCCATTCTGATAAATCCTGTTCTTTGAGTTTTTATTTAATAAAGTTCATTTTTTTCCTTAATTTTTCACAATTTCGTGTTTACACACTTACCCAATCCAAAAATTCATTTACTATATAATCACTTTTTTCCAGACTTTTTCAAGCAAATGTTTTCCATTACATCAAAAGCGATCTGTTTGTAATTTTTCTTAAAAGTTTCCCATTTTTCAGAGAGGAGAACATCTTCATCATGATTCAAAATGAAATCCTTCGCCACCTTTTCCAATTCGCTGTCGGCATGTTTCTCAGCCAGAATAAGGACATCCCAAACATTCATTAAATTTAAATTAGCTGTTAAAATCTTCGAGCATTGATATTTAAGATGAACTAACTCATAACAGGCAGCAGCAGAGTAGAGATTAAGGGCACTCTCTGAATCTAAATCATTCACTTCATCAGTGTAAATAAACTCCAGCATTTTTCTAACGCTATCTGCGTCCATATCTGGGAGTTTGACTTCTTTATTGTTCATTACCGTTTCGTCTTGAGTGAACATCCTTCTGAACATTGGAGACCTAGCACAAAGAATATTTTTATGAGCAGGATAGGTCCTTCCTTCAGCCAGAAGGTGAACATCACATAGAACTCCTTCCTCATACAAACTTTTCAAATCTTTTACCAGAGGCATAGGAACGACACTAGATTCTTCTGCTTTACGCTTCTGAAGACTCAACGCATCAAAGCTGCCTTCAGTATCTACCAGAGTTTGACTGTCGTATGTGATTTCACCAATATAGCGGGTGGTATAAGAACAACGCAAAAGCAGAACATCATGTGGCAAATACAAATTTCTCTTAGAAGTGAGTTTGTTTTTCGATGTCAATCGAGGAATCTGTAATACGCGCTTTTGATGAATCAGGAAATTGAAATTGGCGCAATCAATCACTCTCCCAATGCTGTCTATGACAGAAATTTCCCAAGACATGGAGACCATCAACTTCGCGTCGTCGCCAGTCATTTGGACTTGAACATCATCTCCTTCATCGCTCAAACCAAAACTTAATGTAAGAGGTCGAATTTTCTGAAATTTGGTTTTCACGAGAAAACTTTTTTTCTCGCCAGGTTTCAAATTGCTGAATCTTTCGATGGCACAGAAGAAAGATTCGGTTTCAACTCTGAGCTCGGTTCGAGCGAAGCAGAGAACTGGCTTCGGAAGGGTGTCACCAACTTTCCACATCCTGCAACGAACCGTCAATGATTCTCTTTGAAGTATTTCTCCTTTTTTCCTAATTAGAACATCACTCTTCTTCGCGAATGACTCGAACACACAGACTTCATTGTGAGAGAAAAGGTTCCGTCTCTTGCCTTTAATTAAAGAAGAACCATCAGCAGCAAGGAAAGATATTTCAAATTCTATTTCGATTTTCTTGGGCCCGTTGTCTTTTATGATCCTGGAAAGGCTGCAGGTGATGTGGTCGCCTTTCTTAGAAATCAGCATCATCAGACACCAACCTGTTTTCTCCAGTGAATCTACGAAGAAGGGCGGAGAAGAGAGGATTTCAGGTGCTGTTTGTAAAAGCCCATTTTGCTCAGAGCCTCGGGAGAGTTTCAGAGCTGTCCAGATGAAGGTGAAACCATTTCTGGTGTCCTCATTATCTTCCGCCATTTTTTAAAAAAAGAATTCGTTTTCTGTCTTTTCTTTCTGGTAGTTAAAAGTTTGCTACTTATAACTGAAGAAGACTTTCACAAAATAGAAGAAACAATCCCTGTTCCTTAAACGCCTATTTAGATATGTCACCACATAAGAACAAGAAGAATAAAAGGTAAGTGCACGAGTTGAAAGAATGTCAAGAAGTGCTACTGGCGTTTATTGATTGAAGTACTTGAGATATAAGAATGCAGGTTATCTTACAAAAGCTTATCTTTAAGAAACCACGTCTATTATTTCTTGAAGTACCTATGAAAGGGCCAGCTCTATCAGTTTTATTTCTTAATATTTTATCTACGAAACAATTGACCACAATAAACATTTTAAATGTTTATAAAATTATCTAACTTCTAATGTAAAATTATAAAAGAATATTTCATTACATACATACTTATTACATTTTTATTTATTATATATATATATATAATAAAAATAATTATTACCTACTTTTACAGCATATCGGCAGTTGTTTAAGTTTATATTTTAGGAAATAAATTAGCTATAATTTGAAAATGCATGATTATAAGATTCTAAAAAAAGTCCAATGCGAATTTCAAATTTCTTTTTGAAAGTACTTTGAAGAGCAAGACCAACGAAGATCATTCAGTTGGCACGAAATAAAGGATATCACCAAATTACAGCAAGATTTGCAGTAAAGTGTTGGCAAGCCTATTAAAAAACCATTTGACAGCCAATAAATCAGGGTTAGTAAAAATGGAGTGTTACACGATAGAACAACGTGTTAATACAAAATTTGAATTAAATAAAAACGCACACATTTATTTTCTTTGAAATTGATATATTTTTATTGAATCATAAAATACACAGGATAGGGTTATATATGGAATAAAACATAGGACAATCGGCCTCCATGGCTTTGCTGGCACACATGGCTTTCGTCGAAATTTTCCACGACCATTTTCATAAATGTGGCTGAATTTCGTTAATGCAATTTCGTTAATATTGAATTTCCTTGTTCATTGCATGCGTGTTTGTGGGATTGATGGAAAATCAGACGCTTTCTCCTTATGTTATTGATACAAAAATCAAATATGCTCAGTTTACAAGAATATTTTTTGTGCAAATATGTTTTTCTATTTAATACATAGATGCAAATTTTAATAATAAAAAAAAGAAAATTGAATGCATGCCTTTTATTCCTACCTTTTCTGTGTATTCATTTTTTTTTCTTTTCCTTTTCCTATTCTATTCATATAAAACACTTTTACTTAAATAAATAGTTTCTTTTTCTGTATAAATACATTGAAATCATAAAGAAACCAATATTTTACATTTGTTTGGAAAAAGAGGCTTAAACATTCAACTTTGAAAATTCATTTTTGTCTTTATTTTTACATAAGTACTCATACATTTTTATTATTATTCATTATGAATTAGTTGTGTCCCAAATTTTGTTTATATAGATCGAGACCTATTAGTTCACTTTGCATTTTCTTAACCTACACATACATCATTTGCATACGCATCCAAAATTAATTAAGCTGTATTGTTTTAGTCAGTTTGTGGCAGCACAGCATTCCTACCACTACTTTTAATTCAAACATCCTTAGCACTATTTTGTAACCAAATTGTATTGTTCCTATTTGGCGTTTTGTACTTACCGCTGTCTTTAAATATTTATTTTGTATGATAAATGTCGGGTGTTAACAAAGTTAGTTAGCTCGGACCAGTCTTGTCTGATTGGTAACCAGTTTTGGTACAAGCTTTTAAATCTGAACTTGCTTTAAACCTTTGGACTATGGTACTGATCTTTTTATTCGAAACGCGATTAAAAAGATTTTAATTTTTAAATAATAATTTTGTTTTTATTTTAGTTGTCCCATAATTACGTGTATAAATAAATAGACAAATAATTTCTCTGCGTGTTTACTTATTTTTAATTCTTTTAATCATGGCGTTTCATTTTCTGTACCACTTATATCAAAGTAGCAATTTTTTAATTAATACTTTTATTAATATTCACACCACTTAATGAAGGAAGTATATGTTTTAAAGCTTAAATATATACTTTATACACTAAGAAATTAAAAATTAAAACACGAAGAATTAAGTTATTTGATATAAATTGTTAGGAAATAAAGCTTGAAAGAGTTAAAAATTGCATCATTCTCATGATTACAACACGTAAACGTACAACATGTACAAAAAAACGTAACATAATTGATTCTTCTGAAGTCTTTTCTAAGAGTTTGTTATAATTCACATAAACAAACATATTTCAGGCCAGAGCGATTCTGTCTGTCGCGGTCTGATAAAAGTGTGTATTATTCTATCGGTTCTGAAGAAATGTCCGGGAGCTGGAACAATTTAATCGAAGCAACAGATAAAAATTGAAAAGATAAGTGATGTGAAGTGCAAATAAAAATTCGAAAGGAGATAAAATTTTCAAAATTTCCCATACTGGCCTCTTTGAAGAGGCCAATACAATAACCTTGTAGTGTTTGGACTCTTAAACTTTATGATTAGGTGCAGACAGTCTCCTCACGAAGAAAAAGAGAAATAATCATGCATACAGTTTGAAAGCGGAAGTGACTCGTACTGTGAGTAAGATAAGCGGTAAAAGAATTTATTCATATCAGCATTACGGAGAAAGAAAGTTCGTTTTTATGTTAATCGAGGTTAAGAACCTTGAGTTCAAACATTTCACCCACCCTCCCGCACATCGACAAATCATTCTCTAAGAAAGCCTCATTGGAGTATCAAGCAGTAAATAGTGCACAGCCGAAAGTTTGAAGCTCATTGCTTTGAAAAACAGATGGAAAAGCATGCGTATGTATTTCGATGGATCATCGAAAATTCTCCATATTGTTGGCACAAGAAAGGATTCTGGTTTGACAGTCCGGTTTTCACTGTCAACTCGATGGGTAAAAGTAGGTGGCGTTTGCGTTTTTATCCGAGAGGCAACAAAAATGTACCCGATTTCTCTCCTGTTTACTTAAGAAGAGAAAATAACGACGATGGCCCTGAAAATATTATTTTGAGTTTCGACATTTCATATCTTGCCGAAAACGGTTCGCCCATTCGAACTCAGAAAATAGAGGAGCACTGCTTTCCGAGAAGTCATGGATATGGCATAGAAGAGATTTTAAGCCGAGAAGAATTATTTAGAAATAAAAAAGTCATCCTCTGTTGTAAAATGTGGAATATTGAGGGGACATCTTCAGAGGGTGGATATAGCTCTGTCACAACTAAGATCGGAAAAGCAAGCAATTCTTTCGTTTGGGAAATAAAGGATTTCCTCAACTTAACTCCAGACGAAGAAAGGATGACTGTCATCAAATCAGCATCCACGGATATACAGCAGTTGTCGCTGAAATTTTTCATTATGGAAGGACTGGGTTGCGAAGAAAATATGTGCGTGAAGGCAACGAGTTCCAATGAAAAAATTAGAATACGTGATTTTAGACTGTTTATTATGGATGCCACTGGAGGAAAAATCAAATGCAATCTAGGTGAACATGCCATCTGTACTATAAATACGCTATACCATTTTCCAATGATATTTTCGAAAAGGCAACTGATGCAGAGGAAGAATCAATACTTATTTGATAATACTCTCAGACTTTTTAGCGAGCTATCGTATTCCACTGGCATCATTTTGGAAGAATTTAATAGTAAAGATACATGTTTAAATGAATTGAAACCTTTCGAAGGCGATTTGAGTCCTTCAGAAAGACAGATACCGAACGCCTTGAGTGGACTCGAATCCCTGTACCACGACCAAATAATGTGTGATGTGAGACTTCGCACGGAAACAGAAGGGTTCCCTTGTCACAGAATCATTTTAAGTGCCGCTTCGCCAGTTTTTCGATCTATGTTCACCAACCCGATGAAAGAAGAAGCCAGTGAATTCGTCGATATCCCAGATCTGGAAGACGGCATCGTGCAACGGATGCTCTCGTACTTGTACACTGGCACTCTGGAAGATCTCGATTGGGAAAGTGCTTCTCAATTGTATGCAGCCGCCGATAAATACCAGATAATTCCTTTGAAAGATAAGTGCGTTTTATTCCTTAAAACTAATATTTCTGTTGCAAACGCTTGTGAGGCACTGGTTCTTGCAGATTTCCACCAAGATAATGAATTGAAGAGATATATCCAAAATTTTATTTTGGATAACAGCTCAAATATCATAAGTTCTAATAACTGGAGTAAACTCATGGGTAAGAATATTGAATTGGCTGCGGAAACTATGCATCTGAAATGGTTGAATGAGTAGGTAAATTTCGAAATGATGATTGTTTTATACAATTATTTTGTGCTATTCAACGGTTTTTTTTAAATATTAGTTGTCTATAGTTACGGCCTTTGCTATTTCATTTATATGTTTAATTCTTAATTGCATAAAATGCTAAACATTACCTGTTTAAAAACGTAATATTAAAAATGGTCTAATAATTTTGGATTCTTATTCTTGTGTCAGAATTTGGTTTATTGAATGTCTGCAAATGTTTCAGTGCGATTTTTAAATAAATATGTGTTTGAAGAATAAATAACTTATTAGTTCTGCTTCATTTGCCCTTATAATTAATAGATTATATTTAATCTCTTTATTTCCTTCCTTATATATAAATATAATTTTCATCAAATTGCTTTCTAAATCCAACGACTTCAATCTCATGTATAAACAAAAATGTAATCAAGTTTTTTTAGAAATAAATTTCTTTTCATTTCTTTAGTAGCAACTAAGTTTATACATAAATTATTGCTCATTGAATTTGAATTTTAATAAAAATATTTCTGAAACAAATTATTAGCAGAAACTGAATATTTATAATTAAAATTTAAATTTGCAATTTTTAAAAAAAATTGGAAAAGTGATCTAAATGAAACGTAATCAATCCAGGTTTCTGAATTGCTGTTATTTTTAAATAATTTAATGTGAATATGAATATAAAAATGCAATAAATAGTATTTTAATAGAAGTGTCGTATATTATTTTTCCTTTCCTCTATAGCGGCTAAGTATAAATTATTTTTAATTTAGTTTATTATGGTATAGAAATTTTCGAAACAAATAGAAGAATTTTATAAATTTATAACTAAAATTGGAAGCTATTTATTTTTTGAAGATTGGATAAGTACACTAAAAGAAATGCAACCAATTTTTTAATTATTATTGTTTTTAAATAATTTAGCGAGAATGTTTGTAATAATAGCATTTTAATGGATGCATCGCATTTTATTCTCAATTTCTTCTCTAACACCAAATACTTTTTTTACAATAATTTTTTTTTGTTTGCTTTAATAGAAATTTTAGAAACAAATCATCACAATAATTTTTATATTTTGTACATTTTTAAAAAAAAGAATATTACATTTTTATATAAATGTATATTTTTCTCTTCATTTCATCTCTAGCAGCTAAATATATATTATTAACTTATTTATTAAAATTAGAATATATTCGTTTTTTTTGGAAAACTGAAAAAGTACAAGAAATAAAATACAATCAAATCTATCTTTTGATTCTCTGTTATTTTTCAATGATATGATGATCATGTATACAGAAAATGCTATAAATATTGCTTTTTAAAAAAAGTGTGATATTTTTCTTTTCATTTTTTCGCAGCAGCTAAGTTTAGCGATATAATATTTTTTTACTATTGTAATTCTAGTTTTTTTATCCTAGAAGCTTCAATAGAATCTTGTATTTATACTTAAAATTGGAATATGTGTGTTTTATGAAAACTTCAAAGAAAATGTGCGAGTTATATGAACAATTATGAGTGAGTTATATTATATGTATCGAATTTTCAAACAAGTTCGCCTATCTAATACTATGGATGTGATCGCAACAAAAACTGTTCTAATTATGGCAATAAAATTTGTAATATAATTTTGGAATTAAAAATGTTATGCCTATATTAAATTTTTGGGTTCAGTAAATGAAAGAAAAGTGGTAAAAGTACTCTGTCATTTTTTTTTATTTTAATAAAAGACTTTACACAAGACATGACATTAAATTATAGACAAGACATTAAATTATAGATATAAAGAAAAATGCGAGAGAAGTATTAGAATAAGAGCTTGGAAGTGACTATCAATAATTATACTAAATTCCCGACGGCAAAGTGGCTTTCACTAATTTATAAAGAAATTCAAGGTGCAATAAAGATTTTTTAATATTCAATATTATAATTTAACATTAATAAATATTAATATTAAATTTTTATAATAATTTTATAGTAACATTTATACATAAAATAGTAATATAAAATTAATATAATTTTATTGAATGATATATAAAATTATAATTTGTATAATAATTATATATTTTTATATTATATAATAATATTATTTTATTTAATAATAATATATAAATTTATCAGTTTATTAAAGTTTATTTTAAGTTATATTAAATTCCCGGAGATAAAAAAAGAGACAATGTTATGTTTTGTTTTAGACAATTTCAAAAGTTTTAATCATAAAAACAGTAGCAAGGCCTGTATCATAAAATATTTTACAATTATAAACAATGTCAAAAGTTGTTTCAGAATGGGATCTTCATTGATGAATCTTCATTTGGCAAAGCCAGTTTTAAACCATGTTCAGCCCCCACTTTCCTGCCTGTGCTGTTGAAACAAAGAGAAAAAATATATTATACTGTTATTTAAAAAAATCATAAATTTAAAAAAAATGTATCTTCATATAATATGTTCAGTACTGATTGCATTAAAATAGTATAATAACTGACTATGTTTAGATGGATAGTTATGTGCATAGTATAACATATACCAGAATTTTTTAATTTTTTAAATTTAATTTTATTATTATTATTATTAGCTTTGCAAAAAGGGTCGTCAACACTAAAACCATTTGGGTTACTTTATATAATTAAAATCTTCGGGAATATGATGATTTCCTTCATGAAATTAAAACAGCCCTCAATATGATGAATTCCTTCATGTAATTAAAACCTTCCTCAATATGATAGATTCCTTCATGAAATAAAAAGGTCCCAAATACGATTCTTTCCTTCATGTAATTAAAACTTTCCTGAATATGATGAATTCCTCAATAAAATTAACATCCTCCCAGATATGATTCCTTTTTTCATGAATAATGCGCCTTCCCAAATTTGGCAATCATCACTATTTAATAATATTTTCGGTGATTTTCGTTACAAAGATTGCCTACCTATCACAGCCAGAAGACCACGATATCTGCTGATGTTACGAAAAAAAATTTAATTATTCATACAGTAACAAATAAATAGTAGTCAGTCGTTTCGGTACGTAATGATTTTCAAGATCTCCACGATTCACAGAAATAAACCTGGAAACATCAGAATAGAAGGTCAACACAAAAGTGATTTGATTTGTCCGTCCAAAGTTACGAAAAATATACGTTGTGCAGGGTGATTCGAAATTCAGTAAGCAAACCCTTAGAAAAGGTAAAAAATACACACAAAAAAAACACGATAAAAAATCACAGGAAAATTTATGATGTTTTTTTCCTTGGATGACTCAAGCAATGTACAAAATGACTGATGAGTTAACAATTAAATGTCATCAATTTGGCTTTAATTTAATGTTGGCTTCAATTTAACTTTATGGATACATTAGAGCATCTAGATACATCATTTCTGGTCTAATATCTATAATGATACCTCCTTGGGTCATCATGGATTTTGAACGAAATGAATCAGATCGATTTCTTAATAACTGTTCAATGTTTGTCTCATTTTTCAAATGTGAGCGCTTCACCAGACAGTACATGGATTGGACGTGTTTCGAAAATATCCATCATTATCATATTCTGCTGCAAATATCCATCATGACATTTGCAGCAGCAATCTACATTCGTGCTAAGGGAAAAGCACGCTTCTCATCATTCCATAATTGTTGCAATCTCACCGTATATAGTCTGATCATTAACACCTGGATTGCCGTAAGGGTCACCGGTAACGGCCGGGCCCATATAAATTATATTATAAGAAATGTATCATGGCAGTCAATGTGCTAAATAAGTACCTCTAAAATCTAAAATGAAATAATGCTTTCTAGCTCATTTAATTGGCTTTTCACACAATAATTTGCTATGAAATATCATTTTGTGTGTGTGCGTGTGTGTGTGTGTGCTGTGTGTGTATGTTTTGTGTGTGTGTGTGTGTGTGTGTGTGTGTGTGTGTGTGTGTGTGTGTGTGTGTGTGTTTCTTATCTTTTCTAATAATTTGTATGTTGGATTCCGTATCTTATTTTCAACAGATTTTGGTCCTGTTTTTTTATAGTATTTAACATGGATGTATTCCATGAGTCCAAAATCCAATTTAGAAATGAGACTAAAAAATAATAATTAAGGACTGGCAGGAATAATTTCCTCAAGGGGAGAATCAACTATAAATATTTTAAAACGTTTCTTTCCACCAAATTGAGGAAGATTTATATCTTAACCAAGTATATACTGGATATGCTGTATTTCTTCCACATCAGAGCCGTTTCTTTGACAAAAGTTCGACTTGTCAGTTTGGCACCGATGAAGGCTCTATAAATCACGTGATCAAAGCCTGTGATAACGTGATTTATAGAGCCTTCACGGGTGATCTAGAAATTGGATTGTCTCTGGACGTCGAAAAACTCTTAAAAATTCCAGTTATTAAACCTTCTATTAAGGACATTTTGTCAAAGTTCTTGTCTTTAGTTCCCTCCTAATGTAAAAATTTAATTTAATGTATTTAATGTCTTATTAATGTATTTTTATTTTTTTCTGGACAAACATGCACTCTCTGTAGAAGGTTCTTTGTTGTTTATATGTGTTCAATGTCAAGCGTCGTTTGTTCCACCGTGCCAGGTAGGGCCCCATCGAACTTCCAGCTTGGCCTCTGGCTAGGTGGGGGTATTGCTAACAGTTAGAAAACGTGTAATATTTGTATTTTTTGCAAATACTTTTTTAAAAAGTTAATAGCAGATATATTAAATTTGCTTTTGAGAAGAAGATGAAAAATAAATCTT
>JAPMOR010029592.1:3340-35043 GCA_026543865.1 Argiope aurantia
ATATAAAATTTTGGTTTCAATCATTGTCCAATAGTATTAACCGTATTCCAAGGCTTGATCGTCTAAACATTCGCCAAGAATAGCTCAATAAATTCAGTAAAAATGCTAAAACCACACCAAAGGTAACTTTTGCACGCCAATATCATAAAAGGTGTTTATGCCTTGCAATTGTACAATTTTTTTTAGTGGGGTATCCCCTTTAATAGACTCTATGAGAAGACGTCTTAGGGAGGCCTCATGTCTGGCGGAATCATGTCTGTCTGTGAACATGACATCCTAAATACGCTTTGAGCTAGATAACTGCATGCCGGTATTAATCGCCAAAAACTCGCCAAGAATCATTCGATAAATTCAATAGAAATGCCAAATCTACACAGGTAATTAGTATATGTCAATGTCATGAAAGGCGTCTTATACCTGGCCCATGCCCCCAATTGTTTGCAGGGAGGAAGGAGCGTCATAAGTGCTAACATCTTTATTAAAGAGTAAGCAAGAAAGTTTTGGAACACCCCTTTCCCAAGTTGGAAGTATGTGTGTCTGCTTATCTGCAAACGCGATAATTCAAAGAAACTTTTGAGCTAGGTAGATGAAAATCAGTATCTGAGTATTATACATGATTTGCTGATATTTATAAACTTTTGAATAAATTCCACTGAGAAGCGGTATGCCTGTCTGTCCGAGAACAAATAAACACGATAGCTACAAAAAGTAAATAGATAGAAGGATGAAATGTATCCTTAGCTTTAAAATTCTTATCAATTTTAGCGACTTTGTTCTATCCAGTTCTATTGAATCCTAAACGTTTTATAATGGTATGTGAGGAACGAAAGTATGGAATTATTTTATAGATATTTTGAACTTTGTTATGAAGGAAGGTGTTAATTTAAGAATTATTTTTTCGAAAAGAAATGTCTTTTATTTTCATATTGTATATAATTTTCAGAAAAAAATGCATTAATGTATCGCTCGGATAAATATGCCCCCTGATACATTTTTCTCATAAATATACTTAAAATTTTGCAACATATATTATTTACTAGAAAAGATAAAAATGAATTCCTACAAATTGTTCAATTTGATAATATAATAAATCAATTTTGTCAATAAAAACGTCACGCTGACAAATTTATTCTGCTTCGAAAATTTAGAAAAAATAGCTAGAAATCTAGCCAAAACTTATTTATTCATATAAAAATTTTAGAATAAACGTAATATTGGCTCGGTGAACAGGATATGTCAACCAGATCATATAAGTATAAAATTAACCTACTGTCTTTATATTATAGCACAACGTTGCTTGTTCTATAAGTATATATTTATTCTGGAAAAGAAGCTCTATCAAAACCAGTAAAAATCAAAGTATATTAGCTGTAAATAATCTGAAAGAAAAGCTTAAAAACGTAATGAAACATGTGATGAATTTACTTTCTATGAATTGGGTCAACTTCGTCTAAAATGATATATATTCATAGTATTATAAGCATGTATAAGCATGACGTATAAGCATAAGCATAAGCATGACGCTATCGAAATTTTTTCGACTATAAATCACAGCTATATTTGCGCAGTCAAAACTTGAGCTATACATCTCTTTGTATGTTCATTCGAATGGGAATCTCTTCTTATTTATAGTGCTAAGCAAATTTCGAGAGCGTCATGCTTATAAACGTAACGTTTCATAAAATTGCAAATAGAAGAAAATGCAAAAATAAATTAATAATCAGGTATGATATTAGATTACAATAAAAGAGCTGTAGATGCTCATGATCAATTTTTCTATACATATACTTATAAATAAAATGCCAACAAATCGCGTCCTTCTTTCGACCAAGTTTGTAGTTTACAATAATTCCTCTAATAGTTTTGATTGCAATGAAGTTTTCCTCTGCTTATCAAAAAACAGCAAATATATTGAAATCAAATTAACAAAAATAAGGTTGCCTTTCAAAAGAATTAACTCTAAACATAAAAACTCAAGACAATACAGAATCGCTCCAGAAATGAAAAGTTACTTCATATTATCGAAAGATTACAAGGTAAAAGTAAAAAAAATGATGTGTCCCCAATTTTCCCTATTAACTTACAAGCGAATAATAAACTTGCGCATACTAGGTTTTGATCTATCAAATAATGATAGTAAATGAAATAAATTGTGCAAGAATCACAAAATAAAAACATATCCGTAAGCTCCATTTTTTTTTTTTTTTTGTCTAAATAGAAAATATAAAAGAGGTAAAATTTAAAAAAAAAATCAAGTTCATTTTTAAAATTTTATATAAGTGAACATTATATTTAGATACTTATTATATAATTCTTCAACTATATCTAGTTTATTCTGTTATAATGATTCTTATTTATCTTAGATAATAATATTTTTTCTGGACATAGAGAGAGTATTTGTTCCGGAAATATTAATTTAATTTTCCAGTCACAATGATACGAATATAGATATTGTAAATACGAACGGTAAAACAGGTTAAGCGAAATATGTCAAAAGGTTGATTTTTTGTCAGAAGATGATATGGGGGGGGAAGAAATTTCCAAATGGATGGCAAATGAAATTTGAAATACAATTTTCGCTTTGAAAGTGCAGAATGCAGAATTTTAAACTAAATCTATGAAGGAGTTGACTGTCTGAGTCAATATTTTCGAATGCATGTAAACATGATAACTCAAAAACGAAGGGATTTAAATCAATGGAATTTTCCATGTGAAATCTTCAGTAAAATTGCAGCTGCAAGTGAAATTTCAATTTCAATCAATTGAAAAAAGGTGCCCAAATGACAGATTCTTTGTGTGTATTCTGAAAATAAAAATCTGAATACTCGTGGCATTAATTGTCTTTCTCTAATTCATACATTTTATGGGAGGGAAATACAATTTATTAGCAATAATGCAATAAAATATTGTTTATATGACATTTTTGGTCATTGATACAATAATAATAGATTTAATGCACTATGAAGTAGTTGCGCAAATTACTGATGAATAAATGCAGCATCTTGCAAGCTTAATCCAACTATTTTTATATTTCGTTGGATTAAAATTTATCAAAATTTATTTTATGCTGAGATTCGTAATTATATATCTTGGACATTCATCTTATAATGCTTGATAAATTAAGATTTTTGGAGATAAAGGAATATGATAAATCAACATTGGCTACCTGGCCATTTTCTTATGGATCATAAGTTGAATTCCAGGTAGTTACTCTATACATTATTCATTCCGAAATAATCAGAATCTGAATAACTGTCAAATCCATTGCGAAGTAGATTCGTCATAGCAAGTAAGAATTCGAACTGCAGTCAGAATTCCCTTCGAAGTAGCCTCAGCATAGCCAGTAAGGAACCGAATTGCCGTCAGAATTCCCTTTTGAAGTAGTCTCGGCATAGCCAGTCAAAATCGAAATGAATTGCAAACTGTTTCATTTTTCAATAAATTGTATTCTAAAATGAATTATATCTTGCGAAATGACTGGAGAAGCATGACAATCATATAAAAATAAAATTAATTGACATAATGACAATTTAACCCGACTCATGCATATATTTACTTATTTCTAAATTTGTAAAATAAATCTTTCATTTTTTGTATAGGTAATCAAAATTCGAAGATTAGAATGGCAAAATATATCCAAATGAAGAAGGATGCACCCTATTATGCGCCACTTACCAGGGCAGATACCATTGTTCACAGACTAGCTTGCGATTATGAGCCGGGTGAAAGCTTGTGGGAAAACAAGGATATTCAACGGCAAATACTAATTGCTTTGAAGATGCAACCTCGCAGAATTCTTACTCGAGAAATTTTTCATGCTCTCTTAAAAAACTGTGAAGTCCAAGAACTCAATGAATGTGAGGATGGGATTTCAAAACAAATCAGTAACATAACTTTGAGTGATATTTCAAGTCAAACCTCAGAATCGTCAGGCTTGACGAATTTGAACAACAATTCCATTTCTGATTTGAGAAGTCTCAAAAATCTTCCGATTCGAGATGTCTCTTGTGCCTCTATTTTCAATCCGGAGCCACCGGTTCAGATTCAAATTCTAGATTACCAGGAGCAAGATAATCAAGTAGCCGAACATTCCAAAACAAGTAATCTTAACAGGTGGATCGAAAATGCCATTGATTTCTTGTTGCCATACATACCCTGATAAACATCTAGATTAGCCGTTATTCAACTATTGCACTAAACTGAAATTGTACAAGAAGAAAGATCATATTTCTGTTCAGACTAATGGTCATTCAATTCATAGATTTAATAAAAAAATCACTTAAAAAATACTGTTTGTCTTCAAAACGTTTTTCTCAGAATACCGTTATTTGTCAGAATCATTTTACATACTCGTTTAGAAATACTGCTTCTTGCAATGTTTCTCAACACCCAAATTTGATGAGACGTTTGTGGAGAGTTCATCATCATTATTGTTAATACGAATACCCCTCGTTTAAAAATTTATATTGAAATCTCTTATCATATACTTTTTTTTTAATTTCCACAAAATCATCCTCTATGGAGTCAGTGTTAAATGACACAGAATGACATTTCATGATTTTTTTCATTTATTCCACGCTCTCCTATTCCCTCACAAATAGAAAATATGTATTTAGTAATATTTATATTTATCTGTGCTAAGCTGCTGATCCTGTTCCAATTCTAGATTCTTTTATAATAATTAATTGTCTTAAAAAATTGGATAAATTTAAGTTAAAAAGATCTTGTACTATAATGAATGGTTCTCAGAAAGCTTTAAATAATACTATTTAATACCGGAACATATCACTCATCTGCCATGCGCCAACGATAAATGCGTGAATGCATAATAGAAGCAGACTGTTAGTATTTAATTTAATTTTCACTTCTTTTTTTATAAAATTCGGTCATAATAATACCATCTAAAATCGTGTAGGTATTTAAAAAAAGAATTCTCTTAAATGAAAAAGTATTTATAGGCATTCTTTGATTCTTTTCTTCCCACGAATATTAAATTTTTCAAAAAATTAATATCGATATCTAACTTCAAATTTCACCACGTATTATTTCCTTCTACTATTACCAATAAGTACTTGGACACTTATGCAGATGCGGATATGTAATCCTGATCTATGCCGCGTCTTTTATACTTAAATATCATGTAAGAAACAGCATTGGCATTTGTCGCATGCAAGATGCCACGAGATTCAAAGCTGTCTGACTTCGGGAAAAGCGTAATTGTCGGATATCATACAAATGACCATTCCTTAAGAAACATACCTAGTGAGTTAAAAATTCCAAAATCAGCAGTAGCTTTTGTGAAGCGGAATGTGAGTGGTGAATGCCTGTATGTGCTTACACCCGGCAGATCCACGAAACTAAGGACTACATAGAGACCAACGAGTTCTGTTCAAAGAAATTCAGAAAAACCGCGCCACACCGATAGCTCATATATTCTAAGAATTCCAACGAGTATCCGGGACTGTTATTTCAATAAATAACATTCGCAAGGAAATGCATTTGCTTAATTCCCATGATTGTGCTGCCGCCCATATGTCATTGATTACAAATTCCAACCGTGCTGCTCGGTTGAGGTGGTGAAAGGCATATCGAAATTGGACCATAGATAAGTAGAAGCAGGTTTTCTAGAGTGATGAATCAAGGTTCAATCCCTACTAGTCAGATTGCAGAGTCAAGGTTTAGCGTATACATGGAGAAGGCCCTTTACCAGAATGCATTGTGCTTACATTAAATACTGGTGGAGGTTGAATGGGGAGGTTTCTCTTGGTATGAACAGGTGAAGTTGATTCCAATTCATGACAAGCTGAACACCGACTCCTACTCGACTATTCTAAACATCAATGTGCTTTCAACACTATGGAAATTTTACGGGTTGGATCATTTTTATTTCCAGTATGACAATAAATAGCATTTGTCATGTTGCGATGTCCGCCATGGATTGGTATGATGACAATGCTGTGAACTGACTGGACTGGTTTGTCCTGAGTCCAGACTTGAATACTGCAGAAAACGGCAGGAATAATTAGATCTCCGAATAAAGGGGTGCAACAACCGCTCAAGATCGGTGAAAGAACATACATGCCAACTACAAGCAAAGTGGATACCACATCCATCATACAAATACTTATGGAAAACATGCCTTGGTGGGTAAAGGCTGTAATTGCTGTAGATGGCGGCTCTACTAACTATTGAATATGAATGAATTTTGTTTATCCCTTTCACCACAGGTGTCCAATTACTTATTGGTAGATAGCGTATATCATACATAGTAATTTTTTTTTCTCAAATTTAAAAAGGAATTAAATATTTTTTTTTTCTGAATTACATTTTTATAAAATTTGCTCTTGAAATAAATAAACAATTTTAAGGTCCATCTTCTTATTTTATGAATTCTTTAAATATCTAAAGCTTTCTTTTTGTCTCTTAGAATAATGTAGCTTCATATAAATTGAATAGTATACGTTTCGCAATTCTCCAGTCGATGTGATATTAGGTGTCGATATAGTGACTTGCTTTAGCTGACCAACTGCTACAACAAATTGCTATAATGTACTTTTTGCTGTAATGTACTTTTGAGGCTTTTCATGAAGATTCAGCTGAAATGTAAAACCGCAATAGCAACTGAATTAAACCCTTAAGCATTGCAAGTAAATAAAAATTCTATTTCTTTATCAGAAAACTATAATCTGATGCATTTAAAGAATATTCGTTTTTACATTTAATTTGTGCATGCAAGTTATACATAGTTGAAAACTAGTAAAAAGAGCTAAAAAAATTAAATTTTCTGAAAATTCTGCTTCGATTTCCCATGCTATTTTATTAGGAGAACAGTACAAATTAAAAGATAGACAAAAATATATAAAAATAAGTAATTATTTTTAAAAAAATAATAAATGAGTTTGATTAATGTTCATTTGTGAGCTCCTGAGTTGTCACACTCATCTTTGAATTTCCAGATCACTTTATCTGTAAATCATCACCATAAATGTTTCACCTTGCATTAGTTCCCATATATAAGGTGCGATTTCAGTCAAACTGAGACGCGAATGCAGCCCCCCTTCCGGCATCGAAATCTTTTTGCTAAGCAAAACGAAAAAAATGCTCGAAGTTTTACAAATTTTTCATTTTTTCCGAAATTTGGTCATCCGGTGTAAGAATTATTATTCAAAATAAATAGAAAGTTTGTTTTACATTCTTTATGATTATTACTTACTTTTAAATTTACGACTAAAAACTGAATCCACAATTTCAACTAGTTAAATTTTAATCTCAGAATTGAAAGCAGGGATTTTTCTGCTGCAAGCAAGAACAATTTTTTTTTTTGTCGTTGTTGTTGAGATCTCTTAATTTCTTTGCCATAATGCGTAAATCAATTTCAAATACTCTCTTATGATATAAGCAAATGTAATCATTGATTAAAATATGAAACTTATCTTCAATAATCATAAAATTTAGTTAGTTACAATCTTCAAAATGTTTTTAAATGTATATTCAAAATTTACAGCAATAGTTCACAAATTAATTTTGGAATAAAGAAAGCGCACAATTTCTGAAAGACCAAAAACAAATCATTCAAACCGATATAAATAATAAGCATTAGATTCAAGCATATATATTCTCATAAAACATTTTAGCAATAAATTTGTCCCTTTTATGGTTTTATTTTGTACTATATTACTAATCTGCTCAAATGCTTTTATGATAGCTCTTGTGTTCTTTATGCTTTTTTTATATAATATGAATGATACACGCATGCAAGATCCCGCTATTCTCAGATGATTCTGCCATTATCAAGGTTCATGAGAAACAGCCATATTTCTATATAGCGTGACTACAGGAATTAGTAATGGAAGATGCATGGTTGCGTCGTTTCAGAAATAAAATTACTTACGTCTTATGTCTTTGGTTCTAATAGCTAAATATACCGAAGAAATAATGAGCGTCCTCTGCTTCGAGTTATCATAGATATTTATTTATTTTGGGTAAGGAGTTGTGTTCTTGAATTGATTTATCGGACCCACACGCATTTCATTTCAAATATACTATTAGATTATTCAAATAAACTGGATTCAGAGTTATAAGTATTACACAAAAAACAGACACTTGCAAGATATATATATATATGTATTTGTTATGGTCAATATGATTAATCAGTTGATTTTAATAATGATCTTGGTTCATATATATAAATAACCACTCACTGTGATGAATTGATTGATTACCGTTTTTATTTATTATTAATAATAATCAATTAATCCCATTAATCGCACCACATACAGCACGTCCCTGAATTCGTGGGCCGAACTTTAAGGGTAAGTAAAATACATAAAAAGGAACAATTTTTGTATAGCTATATAAAATTCTGAAATGAGCCGCTCAGAAGCCAATGCGGTTAAGTCCATTTTTTGATATTTTCTGATTTCTGGAAATTTTGATTAAAGAAATAATAATCTTCTTAGTTATTAAAGGATTTACTCGCTGGTTACTTTTTTCTAGGTTAGACAGCCCTTTTTTTTATATATTGTATATAATTCTGAATATATTGTATAATAATTTCAGAAGCCATTGTGAATAAGTCCACCTTTTATCAATACTTTTTTTACATAAACTTTGAAATAAAAATTAAATTCTTCTTCTTTCGATATTTGTTGGTAACACTGAAAACAAGAAATTCATAGTAACTGTAACCGCTACTTCTAATTAGAATTGTTTGAGTTTTACGCATAAATTGCTCGTTAAAAATTTTACATAAATTCCTTATCTTTTTCAGCTGCCAAAAGGTATAAGTCCTAAAATGTTTAAGATGCTATCATTATTTCAATAAATACTTACGTTTTTATTTACACATCCTGTACATATCTTGTTTTTTTTGCAGTTTACACCTCGAAAAAAGACTTTATACACTTTTCTAATTATTAAACCAAGAATTTTAAAAACTAATGTATCAAAAAAACATTAATTTTCTCATTTTTTGTGATTTGGACTTAACCGCATTGGCTTCTGAGCGGCTCAAATGTAGGAGTGTAGTGTAGGCGGAACAAGCAAGTGTAAGTACAAGTAACAAACAGAGACTTGAATGGGAAGATTTTGGCTGAAATGAAGTGTGAGGAAGATATGGATAGCAAGAAATAGAGAAAAAAGGTAGGATCAAAGTAACAAACATTTTAATGATTACATTTTTAAAATCTTTTTTAATGATTAAATCATAAAAAATTATGCAAGATTCGCAAGCTCCATCTCGTAGAATGAGGCCAATTAGCAAAAGCAAAATGCAGACCAATTGCCAGTAGAAAATGATTATCTTACAACTATTGAACTGTCGCCTGTTTATTCTTGAATCACCCAAATGTAACTTTAAAAGGGGATTTTAATATGATTAAACTAAACTATATTGGATTATAAAAATATTCACAAATCATGTCATTAATGTAATTCAGAAAAAAATTCCATGTCCATTATATCGGGTGATTATGGAAGCCAAGAAATGTTCTAGAATTATCCTCGGCTCTTTTAAAATAGGCTATAAAATTTTAATTAATTCTGTGTCTTAAAGCGTACTAAGAAACAAACTTTTTTGAAGATCAAAAGTGAATTCAATAAAACTTAGTCACTATGATCAGTCACATATTTAACAAATACGTTTTGAACAAATTTAAATAGTGAGAGAGACCTAAAGAATTCATTCAACATTTAAAAATGTAACTTTGATGCAATTCACTTAGAATAATTAATGCTTCCATTTCAAATGTATTAATTTTTTTAATTGAAAAAAAATTAGGTGGAATTAATGACAGTTTTCAAACTTATAAGAGTTTTGATCAAGTTTTTCATTTTCTGATTTCCTAGAAGCTGACTATACGATGGCATATTTTCCTGCTAATAATATATTTGTTAAATTTACACTTACTGCTGAAGGAAGAATCTGTAAAATTTGGCTTTGTCATGAAATTCTGACGCATTGATAAATAAAAAAAGCATCACCTCAGCTACCAAAATTCCCCACATTTACACAATGCAGTTCTTTGGCCCATAATGCAGATTTAATGTTTTCAACTTGCTGTAAAATCTAAAAAAAAAGTGGATTCATTAAAAGATAATTATTTATTCAATACTGAGTAACAGAGAAAAATTTAGTATACAATATTATATGGTCTTTATGGAGTCTATTCTTGATACAATGATATCTACAGTTCTGGAGCATACCAAGTTGGAGGGGTAATGAGCCTATCGTTGCAGAATATGAAATGTTTGCTCAACCCATAGTGTAAGGCTGCATCTACAAACGTATTATATTGCCTTGTTTAAGATATTTGTCTATGGCATTTGAGTTAGTTAATTTATTCATATCAAGGTCCCGTTTTAAAGCAACACCAGGGTTATTTTGTGACGGACCTCATAATTTTGAACCGAGGTCAGGTGACGAGAACGATCACTTTCCACACCATAACTGCGAGAGGGCGTTTGGCCCGAACGTATAACATGCACCAGACCCGCGTACACGACGGTTTTTCGGTAGAATCGGGTGTCGAACCCGAAACCCTCTGGTTTTGAAGTTGAGACGTCGTCACCAGGCTACCGCGGCCCTTATGATAGTTGAATCGTCTGACATTGCTGTCTATAAAGTAAAATACAAATTGGTTAAATCTATAAACAAACTATGTATCTGTTAGAATCAATTTAGATGAAGAAATGGAGTAATTGCTTCCTAATAAATTTAGTCTGCCAAAGTTCAGAGTATTAAACAGAAATCTATTCAATAATATAGAATAACAGTAATTTCATGTCGACAGTATACAGTTATTTTTTAATGTAACAGATCCCCGATGTTTTTCATATTAACATGTGAAGTGTGTCAAAATGAATGACAAACCTGGATTCGTTAAAACATCACACGTGTGATTTTTTTTTTTTTTTTGCGTATTTAACGCATTTTCTCCTCTAGATTATCTGACCTTCTCTTATAGGAGTAGAACACTAAGAAGTTTGCATAGTTAAAAATCAACTCCCAATTATTTGTATTTCCACATTTATCGTGAAATGTTCATATGTGATATGAGTTGATACGTGAAAAGACGACAGCTGTCAAGACAATCTTACCTAAGAAAGATTGCCATTTAATGTCAAATATTGTAGTTTTACAGTATTGTTGTTTGGGAATAAGATGCAATGAGGCTTCTTTATACATTTCATTTCATCGGAATCTCTATTTTAGCCTAGATATTATTCCGAAATTTCTTCTACCAGTGTGTGGCTGCATTGTAACTATATAGCGTTCGAATAAAAAAAAATATGTATTTTTTTTTTTTTTTTGTAAAGTCATGCGCATTCGTCTTCTGATCACAGTTATCTATGTAAATCTTAGTTATTTTTTTAGCTCTTTTTGGCTTATACTGATTTTGAATTACACTACATCACAATAAAAATTCCTTTTACACACTCCATTATCTGTTTTGTGTTTTGCAAAGTCATCATTATGTAATCAAGTGGCTTATATGCAGGGGATTATTGAATAAGTAGAGCCGAATAATAATAATAATAATAAATAGTTTCAACAACCATTCACAGATGGCGCTATTGAATTTATAGCTTGTAATGCAAAACCTTTCTTTCTTTCTTTAAACTTAATTTTTTTATTGTTATTATTCCACTCCTCTTCACGCTACTCGATTAGTAAATGTATCGATGTGTAAATGCAAAAATTCGGATTATTCCTTCAGGCTACAATCCCACATAGAGACACTTATTTCATAATTATCCGAGATTTATTTTTGAACGTGTATGTGGTTTTTTATATCAATTTATATGAATTTGGAGGCTTTCTGAATGAAACTCTATTACATTTATGAATGTGAGTGCAAACAGGGCCGCGGTGGCCTGGTGGTAAGGTCTCGGCTTAGGAACCGGAGGGTTCCAGGTTCGTGACCCGATTCCACCGAAGAACCGTCGTGTAAGGGGGTCTGTTGCACGTTAAATCCGTCATGACCAAACGTCCTCCCGCTGGTGTGGTGTGGTGTGGAGAGGGGGGTGCCAGCTCAGGTGTCGTTCTCGTCATCTGACCGTGGTTCAAAATTACGAGGTCCGTCCCAAAATAGCCCTAGTGTTTCTTCAAAAACGGGACGTTAATATAACCAAATCAAATCAAATCAAAGTGAGTACAAACAATCAGATTATGAATACCAGAGGCTCTACAAGCTATAAGGATAGCCCTTTATTTTCAGCAACGATGATTTTTCTTCGATATGAAATAATACCCAAATTTTAATGCAGCAACCTCTTTCTACACTTATAAAAATATTTGATGAATGAAATGGAAAACTGTGCAGGGAATTGCAAATATTAAAAGTGGATGAAAAATACGTTTCAGAGCTCGAATTACTAATTTTGCTATAAGCGTGTTTTTGTCGGAGTTCATTGGATTCCTGAGCTATTGAAGAGGTAGAAAAAGAAATGGTATTTTCCTTGTTTGCAGCTTTTGATCTGTTTTCCTTTTTTGACCATTCTTTTATGTTTTTTAGAATATTCATTGTGACGATTTTTTATAAGTTTTGCCCATGTTGAAATATTTAGATATAATATATTTTTCGCAAAAATTATGTAAAATCATAAGCTATTATTGAACTTGCATCTATTTCTTTTTTTTTTATTTCACCTGCTGATTATTGAAAATTTTGTTTCCTTAAAAAAATTAACTTACGTTTGCATCAAGCCATTTTAAATCTGCTTCATCTTTTTCGTATCTTGAATATATTTTTTCTTAAAAAAAACAATGTTAACTCATAAATTTAAAGTGCAAAAATAAGCAAATTTTAAATTGTGTACACGAACTCATAGTATTAAGACTTAGTTGTTGATAGTAAAGTTTGCTTACAAAATTACTAAAACGGAAGACTTATATTAATATTTTAAAATGTCGCAGAAGTTTCATTGTAAATACCTCCAGATTCAACATTACTGGTTTCGTTTCTATAGATGATAAAAATTCTTATCTACATTTAATGCAAAGTAAAAAAATAAATTTTTTCTAATAAATTTTAAGCACTATTATCGAATTCCTATACCATTTTCTTAGTTTTGGGACATATTTTAAAAATAATACAGCCTTGGTATATTTAAATATCAGATTTAGAGATATTTTTACCAATACAATGGCTTGCTGTTTCTGAGTTAAATACTTTTACTTGTTTTTTTCAGTTATAGAAAGTATTTGAAAACAATTTCTTATTATGAAATTTTTTATCATGCAGTTCTAAAGCATTCTGACATAAACCAATATTGATACCAAGAGTAGATGCCAAAATAAAATTCGAAAGCTGAACGTAGTAAGCTTTTTAGAAGGTAAAAGCATTTCAATGTTGCACTTCAAAAAGCCATATTTCACACAATACCACATATAAGTAATATAAATCTCTTTCCGTCTATTATTGTTCCAACCTTAAATGTGTCGCGGCGTCTGAACATATAAAACTATATTCTGGATCTAAGAGATTTTTCCTTTTTAATTCTTTGAATTTATTCGTAAAATTTACTTTCTGGAAGGTTTTTGAATTAAATCTTCTGAGTTCTTACTCTTTTTTTTTCTTTTTGACATTTATAGTTCAGCTTTGGAAAAGAAAATCAAAGTTTTAATATGAATAAAAAATTGTAGCTGGTAAATCTGTTTTGTTCTAGCGTCTAACCCTTGCAAAAATTATCAATGTGTAAAAATATTATATTTTATTCGACTATCTTTTAAGTGTTGTTTAGTGAGTAAAAATAACTACTTCAAATGCGAATTAATAAAACATTCATATATTAAGTGAATACATGACTTAAAAGGTTCAAGTCTAAAACTGTAGGTATTGCATTGTTATTGTCCTAAAATGTCATCTTTTAATAGAAAAGAAATACATCTTAACATTTATATGACATTAATTATAAAATGACTATGTACTGATATGCCTGATTTTTCCTAGTTTTGGAGGTGTTACTTTAATACAAGAGCACAATAATGCATTTTTTTCTGTTCATTTGAATTAATCATTTGTAACTGTATACTGTCAGTTAAAAAAGAATTACATGCTTTCTTTATTGAAAGATGTCTACATCTGCATATGTAAACAAGGGGGGTGTTTTTGGATTTTTCTTGACAAGGGAATGCATATTCGTGTATTTCTGACAATGCTTTTTATACAGGATTCAGTTTCCAAGCAATAATTATAAAGATATATGTTAAGAAATGGCAGGAATTTAAGAATCTGCATTTCTACGAGCCTCTAAAAATTCTACTCTTTTCTCTAAGATTTTGCTTCTTCAAGTACATCTAATCTACCACAGTTATCTAAAGTCTTATATTTGGAATAGCAAATTATACTTATATAGAATTGTGTATTATATTTAAATTATAATTGTATTAATTAGTATAGTACCTGACTTTAGTGTCTTTTTCTTGTAAATGATTATATTCATTAAATTTTTTTGTGAAAATAAAGTTTATTATAGCCATGTAATTTCAACCAAATCAACTTGGTTCCAACTTTCTAAAGAATGATAATTCATTACTGTACCCTATTTTCGGTATGTGTGTAAACGTCCTTCAAAAGTTTAAGTTTTCTGATTTTGTATCTACTTTTTAATGTGTGTTTCTGTTTCGAACTACTTTATTGACCCTACTAAAATTGACTTCTTTAAAATTTACAACTTTGCCTCTACTCGTCAATTATGCATTTTTCTTATCATTTTTATGCCTTTTAGATGGTAGTTTCAGATTTAAAACAAACTAATAATGGGTAATATAATGTTATTTGTTTGTGATTAGTTTAGAAATTGTGACTAACACCAATGTTTGAAAATTTGACTATATTTTGGTCTTTATTCTAAACTTTATTTCTGCTTAGTAATAAGAAATTTACTATTTAATTTAAAGCTATCAAATAAATAATATAAATAATTCAAGCAATATATAATGAGATACTGTATCTTAATCGTTCAATTCCTTTCTTATATATATTTTTTTTCAAAAAGAATCCTTTCATTAATTTTATCTTTAAATTTTTCTTTCTTCCGTTTTATTGCATTGTTGGATTTTCAACTATAGCATAAAAGCGAATTGGAAATGTTTTTTTTAATTTTTCTAATTTAATAATTAATTTCTATTTTCCTTATAGCGAACAATACCTTTTTATCTTCAAAAGTTTTATTTCCGACAAATATGAACTCTTCTATGTTTCTGGACATGTTTTAGCAATTTTCTGTGTTTTCAAATTATCAGCGTCAGTAGACATTGTATCACATAAATTAAAACGAATGTTTTAGGTTTTCTGATATATTCCGTCTCTTTATTACATATGATGGATAAAAGTCTTTATTATGCATATATTTTCGTTTATATTTCCCTTTTCAGCCACCGTTTATCTGTTTGTTCTTTTTTTGTTCTCTAATAAGAATGGTCACTATCTCTTTTAGAACAAAATGCCAAATAAATATTGTTGTGATATCTTCATGATACCGTAAAGCCTTCAGAACATTAAACAACACAGAAATGATGTCATCAGAAATCTTATGCTAACAATAATAATGTTTCTTTAATTTTCAGCTAAACATTTTCTGCTATTATAAATTTAATAAACATCGCTTTCGACTTGGCACTTTTGTGAAATATTGACAAGTAATATAATGGGGCCCTGACCAATCTCTTTAGTAAACATACAAACTTTGGCCAAAAAACAATGATTAATAGTCTCATATATTATATATAGCGTTTACTTAATTTGCCTATTTATGCATACATGCAATGACCTGGACTTCATTGAGCTTCAAGTTTCAGATTTTGTTTTTCTTTATATCAACTGCATTTCGGCATAAAATGCTTTGGAAATTCGCTTGTCTTTGGAGTTTTTATTAATGCTCCTCCTCGGTTTTCTAGAAAGGTGGAAATGGCCGTAGAGACAGAGCATTTTTCACTTTATCTATGAAAGCAATTTTAATTTGAGCTACAAATGAATATTTTTTAATTGGTTATTTGTTCTGTAATTATTCAAATGGGATTATTATATAATGATTGAACCTCTCGATTGTTATTCCATATAAATTCTGCATTTTTCGACATTTGTTTATAAATTATTTCATCTGTCTTTTTAATTTCTTCATGAAAGAATATACAATATCAGATACCTAGATCGGGAGTTTTTGATTGTTCTTTTTCGTTTCGTTATTTTTTGAGATACTTTTACTGTGTTCATGCTGACCAATTGGTCAAAGATGTAACGGAGTATGGGCAATACCGCCTCTTAATCCCTTTTTCCATGTTTCTCCTGAAAATTACTCATCAAAATGAGTTGCCAGAAGAATGACAGATTAGGGTCAAATTGATGTCAGTCGTCAAATCCGGGCAATTCTATGTCGAGTGACACAGAGACTGCAGAAATAAAATAAATCAGGTATACATTTATCTTTTAAATGCAGCCTAAGATCTTGCTGATTATGAAGACCGATTAAAAGTTTCCTGTCTTTCCGGTATACGATATATTTCTGGCGCTTGCTTTATTGCAGATGTGGAATGATAAAATTTAGAAGATTTCCAATCTACTGCATATACAGGGTGATTATAACTGAATATAAAATCCCATGTCTATTAAAAGAAAATAAATCATAATATAATTATTTTCTTCAATAAAAATTATAAATAACAAGTGAAAATTTAAATTTAACACAATTATAAGTGTTTGATATAAGCACCTTCAAAAATACGATAACTTATTACACATTCTTCCTGCATTTCTAATGCGACACTTTGAAAGACTGCAAACATGCTTGTCTTAAATTTATCAACGTCTGAAGGAACGCTTTGAAAGCTTCCAAACATGCTTGTCTTAAGTTTATCAACGTCAGTTGTTAACGAGGGCTCAAAATATCCCACTTGTTGTAGTTCCAGAAAAAAGAGCAAACAGATATCTACATTCTTTCAAAGCTTCACATCAGACAAGTTGAAAAAATTGAGGAATGAGTTATTTTACTTCTTTGATATTCTTCAAATTTTTGGAGGGGTTCAAACTGAACACTTATACCTGTGTTAAACCTAAATTTGCAACTTTTTTTTTATTTTCGATGTACAAAAAGATTGTATTCTGTTTTATTTTCTTTTGAAACGCAGCAATGTCGGGATATTCATTTACAATCAACTTGTAAATTGCGAACAGAAGAAACAAATAGAAGGGAAGAAAGGTTATCAAAAGGCACCTACATTTTACTATCGTACTGAATAGCGTGGTAAATGGCGATGAATAATGGTGAAAATCCGAAATATCAATCTCACAATCTATCCATTATATATTAAGGCGTATCTAACATTACAGAATTTGATATGCTTCCCCTTCTTGTTTGTGTTCTAGGATCAATCCATTTTGAGCTCCATGAACCAGATCAAATGAAAAGTGAAATCCTTTATTGATAAAGTCTAATCATTGATTGGAAAGCACTTATCTCGTTAACAGAAAGAGTATTCTTCTACATTATTGAAGAGTATACTTCTACATTATTATTATATTCTATATAAAGCGAGATGTTTGATCTAATTTTACCTATATTATTCACTTGAAATTGTACTCAATAATAACAACCTATTCAGACATTTGGAGTAATTCTAAAGTAAAGAAATTTTGAAATGTGAAGAAAGACGACATTAAATCCCCCGAGTAATTTTTTCAAAAATTAATCAGTGTTTTATTTCTTTTCCAGACGTAGATTTCCTGTTCCGGAAATGAATGAATTACCCTCTGATCATTGCTCGATGTCTTCGGTTCAAAATAAAAGTATATTATAAAATCAGTTTTTTTTAAATGTGCGAAAAATGCAATATTATTTTTCTTCTATCCCCCTCCCCCTAATAATCTTAAATCATATGGTTTGTTCTTATATTAGTTCTATGATTAAATATGTTATTTTAGCTAACATCGCAGGTACTTGTTATTCCTAGATATTGAACAGCAATAAGTTTGTCTTTACGATCACTGACATGACAATTATTATAAAATGGGCAACAGACTGAAAAAAATTCTTACACTTTTCTGACTCTTCTGTTTGGAAGACCTAAACTTCTCCATGTATAGAATGATTAAAATATAATGTGTAGATGCGTTTATATGCGTAGACATTATAGCATTAAAATCAAAATAAAGAATCTTTAAAACATTAATTTCACGAAAAATATTTAGTGGCAAAATATAGATTGAAACGCATAATATCAAAAGGTAATATTTAGTCACGGTAAATATTACTTTTAAAGGTAATCTTATACTCACCAAATGAGACAATGTATTCTATGAATTAAATAAGAAAGAGCAGTTAATTTTATGCTCATTTAATTAGCTTCAAAAACATTTCAGTTGATAGCATTTAAAATACCTCTGACGGTACAGATGATAAAATAATGTTACTTACGGCGCATCGCTCGAGAAAATATTTCAATTAACCTTCTTATATCCGATTCATGGGGGACGGGCGGAAAAAATCTCTCGTATGTCAAATTTTAAATAAAAAGCAAAATGGATGTGGCTTAGGGTGGAAGTAAATACCTTTTCAAAACAAAGAAAAACATTAAAAAATAGTAAAGAATCGCAATCCAATAGCTGTTCACAAAAGCGAAAAATTGGACGCATAAGCTTTTAAGAATGGATACGTTTTACTATTCTTTCGACCAAAGAAGAAAAGTGTCTTTCTTTTATCTCAGGAACTTAAAACACTTTCCTTACTACAAAAGAAGCATTTATGCTTCCTTGGGGCAGACTACTTCCCGGAGAAGTTCATATTTGGAGATAAATAAGAATCCCCCCCTCCCCGGCTGAAACATTATCTTTGTATTTTAAATGCTGATAAGAACGCTAATAAAAGAGTTTTAAGTTTAAAGAAACAAAAGATCTGACGCAGAGAACATTTTGTTTTGAAAATTTGTCATGCATATCATTTCTTTTAAAGAACCATTTTTCCTTTATACTTTTAAAATTCTTAATTCTGCATCTTTTTGAATAAAAAAATCGATAAAAAGTAGTGTTTTATTAGCAAGATTAAAATTTTAATCGAGTCATTACTCAAAGTTATAGAAGTTTTCTCCATACATATTTTTAAATTTCTTTCTCAAAATTTGAATTGTTTATTTTTAAATATCAATGTGAAATTTGCAATTAATTTTTACTACTTATTTAGTTTATGGATGAAGGACTCATTAAAAAGCCTCATCTCTAAAGAATATCTCGATATTAGTAAAAAAATATTAACGGTTGAATATCTCTGAATAATAAATTGAATTATTAATAAAATGTAAAAACTGGGTATTCATGTAAAACAATTAAATTAATGAAGTCTATGAATTAGAAAATTCAAAGAAAGAAATTCAGATTTATTGCTAAAATAACTAATAAAAAATTAGCCTGAGTAACTAGTTACATGTTCGTTCAATTAGGTGGGAAACATATTTTCTAACAGAGATTTTAGCTAAGTATAATTCTTATGAAAGGAATTTATTTATACTACCTAAAAATATTAGTTATATTTCACTCAAGCGTTATACTTTTCAAATAATTGGAGTAATTTTTAATATGAATAATTGTAATGATAATTGATAGTTAGTTATATGTGACACTGTAATTTCTTAAAGCTTAATGCTTTAAAAAATAAATTACATTTTGATCTTTTTCTTTTCAATATTCAATTTTTTTATTCGCCATTATTATTTTAAAATAGTTGATTAATCATAAACTATTTTTAAAAAATATTATTTATTTATTGATAAAAAAAGAGATCAATCTAAAACATAATTTTCATTATAAGTATATACGATAAATTTTTAAATAATATCTAAAAACTTATTGAATATTGGATATTCGGCGAAAGAAAATGTTTGCTTCAAAGAAACGTTTTCAGTCTGGCGTAGTGCTATTTCATTTTTTTTTTTTTTATTGTTGAAGCTTTTTTAAATTTCACACACCTCTTTTTACGCTGTAACAAATTTGTAAAAATGCATTCAACGGTTAAATAATTACTTAAAATTTACTAAAAGCAAAGTTTTTTCAAAAATTTATCTCAAATTTATTAAATTTAATTAATCTTAACTTATTAATTATTCATTTTTATTTATTTTTATTTTATTGTCCATTTGATTTGATTTTTACCCTAATGCTTAATATATATATATATTTGTGCGTGCGTGCGTACGTGTTCTTTTTTTAAATGTCCGAAAAGAAATTGTCTCCTACATTTTGTGCATAATTATTTGAAGTTGATGCTTTGGTCAAATGGAACGTCGACTTAATAAGCTTTATAAACATAATTAGAAAAAAACTACATATTTCAAGTTGCGATGTAAATCTGAGATACAAACAACAGCAATTTCGAATAAGTGAACATCATAAAAATTGCAAAGTATTTTATATTTTCTTACTTAAATACTTATTTATCTTAAAAATAAATGTTACATTCTTCTTACAGATGTTGGATATTGCAGTGATAATATTTTTCTCAGTTACAACAAAATGTTGAGATATTAAAATAATACTTTTGTATGTAATAATACACATCTTTTCCATTAATATATTTTGTCAAATAATTTTTGAATTGATAATTGATGATTTTTGAAACTGAAACCATTGATTTCAAAAATGTATTTATTTAGATGAAATATAATAATGAATAAATTTTAGAAAGATGTTACAGTGGTTTTTGAATGGTTCGAAACAAAAGAAAATGGAGCATAGTTACTGGAGGTATAGTTCATGGAGTATAGTTCATTTTAAAAAGATAAAGTTATTTCAACCTGTTAATAACTTTCTTCTTTCTTTCTCTAGTTTCAAAATTTTTTTAATCACAAAAATGATAGTGGTGCTATTCTTGCATTAAGAAATAAATGAATGCTGTTACAATCCTATTAAAATACTATGCAAATAAAAATAATCCGTGATTTACTATTTGTTTCAAATTTTAAACATAGTTTGTTATTGTCATTGTAAAACTGAATATTATAATAATGAATTAAGAAAAAATATTTTATTTTATAAATGAGTTATTTGACATCATTAGCTTCATTTTAAAAATATGGAATTTTGTAATCGTTTTTTCACATTTTTTCTGATGATATAAAAGTGATGAATTTTGCAATTTTTTTGTTTCCAAAGACATTGCCATGGTCTAATGTTTATCGAAATTTATTTTTAAACCATTATTTAATTTTATTTTTATTTACTATAATTTCAAGTAAAATCTTAAAAACTTATTTCAAAACACCATAATAATTAAAATAATGAATTATGAAATTTAATAAAGACTTGAAGACATAAAATAATGAAAAAAGCAAGTATTTTTTTTAACTTTGTATTTATTCTTGTATTAAAAAGACGAAAATGTACATTTGCTATCAAAAGTTTGATGGATAGAGCAAAAAAGTTTTAATTTCAATAAACAATCGGAAAGAGAAAGTGGACTGTAACGAATGTCTTATTTCACATTTAAGGAAAATTCTATTTTACATTACTACATTAATTTACATTACTACATTAATTTCTACATTACTACGATATATATATATATATATATATATATATAAGTAACCAATCTAAAGTAAGAAATAGTTTAAAAGTTTCGAAATCCGCAACTAAAAATTATTTCCTATTCAAACTAAAACCAAAAATGGAACAGGTAACAAGTTCATAGTATTTAGAGAGCGCAAATGCAGCTACTTCTAAAACACAGATGAACTGATACAAAAGTATAAAAATCAAGTTAATAGAAAAAACAAATAAACCAAATAAAAAATATAACAAAATATAAAAAAGAATCCGGCCTGAAGACTTTTTCAAGGGTCACCCTCAGGCAGGGATTCAAAAAAAGAGATTTTTTTCTGTTAAGGAAATTCAGACAATTAAGTCTAATAATGATTCCTCGTGACCCGTATCATTCCTAAAAATAACTGGCTTGAGTTATGTAATTTTAATATTACTGAAAATTACGTTTTTAATGGTATTAATTTTTATAAACAAGTGAAGGGCATTCCAATGGGAACAGCTTTTTAAAGTTCTTTGGCTAATATTTTTCTACATTACTACGAGAAAAAAGTAATTAAATATAATTTAATAAACGGGTGGAGATATATTGATGACCTACTTTTGATTAACTTCGACAATACTAATATTGTAACTAATTGCTATCCAAAAGATTTAATTCTAGCAGAAACGAATAAAAATCAACTTGAGGCTACCTTCCTGAATTTAAAAATCGGAATTGATAATGATAAAACAATAGTTGGTATATACGATAAAAGGGATGAATTCAACTTTAAAATAACAAAACTATGTAACTACCATTCCAATCTAAACTCTAAAATTTTCAAAAATCTAATTTTCTCACAAGTTAACAGGATCAAAAGGGTTTGCAATCATAAAAATTCCTATATTGAAGCATCGAACAACCTCATTAATAATTTAATTAAAAATGAATTTCCTAAAAATTACTGTAATGTCAATTTTTTTATTAAACAAGGTATGGTTTGGGATTAATCCTTTGGCTTAAATAAAAAATAGAACTTTCCTTGCATATTATATCACTCAATAGGTGGCGCTGGGAGCTTACAATTTTAACCTAAATTACCGTTAGCTTTGAGTTTTTAATAAGCGGGAATCACAATCGATAGCTTAAAATTTCCTTGACTGTTGATGGTATGTTCTTGAATTTTCGTTTTTTTCTTTAGTGTTATTTTATGCTTTTTTGGTTTTTATTGTTTTTTTGTTATTGTATTTTTACTTATTAGTGGTTTTTCTTCTAATTTGTTGTTTTGTATTTTCCTTTCTGTTAAAATGGCATATCTCTTGGACCTAATTTCAGGGGATTTTCGGGTCACGAGGAATCATTATTAGACTTAATTGTCTGAATTTCCTTAATAGAAAAAATCCTTTTTTTTGAATCCCTGCCTGAGGGTGACCCTTGAAAAAGTTTTCAGGTCGGATTCTTTTTTATATTTTGTTATATTTTTTTATTTGGTTTATTTGTTTTTCCTATTAACTTGATTTATATATATATATATATATAGGATTGATTTCAAAATGGAAAATGGAATAAGAAGGAACTTATTATAACTTATTATTATAACCTGATGAGTTAATCTACTATGCACTTCTAAACATAATATTTCCTAAGGAAGGGAAACATTTGACCGTGCTAAAATGATTTTTGGTCTCAAGGGTGCCATTTGGTCTCCAGCTCTTCATTATCACTTGACAAAGACTGATGCCTCCATTTTCTGGTATTGCATGCGTAAATGAAAGACCATTTGCATTGAATGAGTCATTTTCTGGTTCTGAAGCTTGATCTAAAATAATATGTTATCATTTTTTATTATCTATTTTATCGAAAAGGATTTTTTTTCCTATGCATCATTCACTAAAATGTTTTTTTTTTTTTTTTCCAAACTCAAATTTTAAATTAGCAATTTTGGTAGGCTTGAAATCGCTGCTGCCCCGATAGAATTGTTATCAGCTTATGAAAAATGAGATTTGTAATGCTCATTCAAATTATTTATACAATATGGAAATTACTTGCATCCGCTTTATCTATACTAATATATAAAAATTATTAGTGTTATTATAAGATAAAAATATACAGATGTATTGATATCGAATATTTAAAAGCTTCGATGAATTTTTTTTTTCTTCATAAGTGATAAGTGACTAAATTTTTTTTATAAGTGATAAGCGCATATTTAAAAGTTACTATGTAACAAATCGTAACGTATATTGGATAAATCAACTTCCATCATTATTTAAATTTAACTTAAAATATTTTTCCATAATTTTAATAACATTTTATAGGCAGCATCAAAAATATTGTATATTTTCATTCTTAGTAAAATGTTAATTGATATGAAAACATTTAAAGTATTGTAATGTCACGAAATTTAATTTTATATCTCCATTCCACTGAAAGGTATTAACATGACAACAATTGAGAAGTTATATTATACATTTCACACAATAATGATATCAATGAAACGATAATTAAATTTTGATTGATTAAGAATACTATACTACCCTAACAAATTGAAAAATAAAGATATTTTTGTTTAACTATACTGAAGTAATGAAATATAAATCATGTTATTAGTTTCACCAATTTAGCCTATGAAGAAGATTTAATGCCTGATAAAGGCAAATAAAAGTCAATTAGGCGTTTTCGCCTTCCGACAAGTTAGTTTCAAAAATGTGTCTCATATAATTAATTTTCATGATAAATTCTTTTAAATAGTTTTATTTTACTTGTTCTTTTTCGTATGTGTAATGATATCTTTGTAATGAATTCTTTTTCAATGATTTTCTCCCATGTAAGAATAATGAAATTTTGTATACGTATGTATTAAAATTATTATTGATGGAAATATCATAATCATTACAAGTTAAACTTCTTAATTTATAATCAAACTTACTTAAGAAGTAATCGATCAATTGAAACTAAACTATGGTTTCAAGTATATTACATTATTTGATGACGAAATTTCACAAAAAAAATGTCATATATTTTTAATAACCGATATTGAGATATTTATGATAACAAAATAAAAAATAAATACTTAAGTCAAAATAAATTTTTTGTTTCCAGTATACTAGTATAAGTACTTTTATAATCTGTGTACTATTTGATTATTAGCCTTTATTAAATAAATTCAAATATATTTCAAATTAGGAATTTGAAATATAATCAACAGAACAAATCAATACTATATCAACTTATTAATATATCTTCAATAATAATAGTGAGTGTACATAGGTTGAGATAACTGTTTATACAATAACTGTAATTTTTTAATGCTATTAAATTTTACATTCTTTATTTTAGCTGAAAGCATTAAATTTACTAAATAATTTAAATGCATTTTTATTACTTTTCTCACAAGTATCATTTTTAGAAGTTAGCAATTAAGGAAAGTAAACTACTAATTTTTATCGACATCAATTAAAGGTATTTTTTATGATTAATATGAAAAATGTAATTATATAAAAAAATAATAAAATTAATTGATAATAAATGAAGTCTTTTATAAGGAATCCATTCACTGACAAAAAAAAGTATAAGATTTATTTTTACATATTATAATGTGAAAACATTTTAGAACAGAAGGGCTCTTATCAATTCAGGTATTCCTATGTCAGAAAATCTATTTTTTTCGTGGACGCATATCATTAAGCTTTGTTGTTCTCCGATTGCAAACATTGGAAAGAGATAAGCTCTGTTCTTTTACAACGAATTAATGAGTTTTAGTCCAGCAGCTTTTCTTGATTTGCAAATTGTTTTCCTGTACCCATTAATTCTTTTACCGTGGTTCCCCCATTCCTAATTTGATTCGTGTGGCAGACAATCGAAATAATTACAAATGGTAACCATAAAGTCAATGGTAATGGTGCATGTGGAGGTAAAAGCTTTTATTGCAGTCCCATGGGCATTTGTGCGGCATTTTTCTTCGACCACTTACGCGCGAGTTTCGTAGTTTATTGAGTGAGCCCACAATAAAGAGATCGATCAAAAAAGAAATTAACTTCCTAATCTAATTCCCAGAAGTGCTTGGATCAAAATGATAAATCACCCTCGCTATTAGAAGCTTATTTGCTTTTCTCGTTCTCTTTTCCACTTCGGAACATTAAAAACTGTCTTTGCTAAGTCTTCGGGAAACAACAAATTAGTAGCACTGTTTTGTTAAATGGTACTGTGAGAGAGGGAGTAAGTGGTGTAGACAGATAACACTTAGTTCAAAGAATGAGTCCTTATTCGCGGTAAATAAGGGGAAAAGAAATTGACTGACTCTCCGCTTGTGGTAGCCAGCGATTCTCTTTGCGTTCAATCGCTTTTGCTTCTTATTGATTAGGTCTCTTTAACTGAATGTAAAGTTGGATAGAATGCAATTGGTTGATTGAACTTTGAAAGCAGAGCAATTCACAATTCGATTGATTTACAAGTTGTTATATTTATGATAAATAATTTATAAAATATATTGATTTATTTTGGGAATTAAACAATGTTAAACACATTCCGTACAAGTTTCAAGGTTTCTCGTTTTTAGCAGGTTGAACGCTGTGGCCAGGTCACGAGACATCTCGTTTTCCTGTTTTTATCAGGCTAAATCGATGCATAACCAACAAGGGACATTACCAGGGTAAAGAAGTCTTGAGCATTCTTATGAAAAATGATTAGCAAAATAACTGATTATCGACACTCCAAGCATGTGGGAACAATCAGTCAGTATTGCCTACACGTCAGTAGATATGTGCCTATGGTTTACCGTATCTTATGAAGTGTTTTATTACTGTACATTTTGTTATTTCAAAGTTCGTGTTTTAATTTGTAAGGAAACAGCTTTTTAAAATATAAAAAAATCTTAAATATGCGTATAAAATATATAGTAGTATTTAAGAAGATTTTATGTAAATATAATACCAAATACAAATTAAAAATGTGCATATATGCTTCCTATTGCTTCGCAAGCATGCTTCTAGAGCGTTCAAACATGTGTGACACCTGGTAGCAGAGCGTTGTAAGCAATGTGAAATAAAATTCACCGCGGCTCTATACGTATAGATATTCCATATATCTACCTCAACAATCAAATTTTTCACAGTTCTTAGATCGGACAAGAGAACGAATTCTGTCATTTTTTTAAAGATTCAAATTTATTGGGAATATTCAATTAATCAATTAACCAAACTGTGGCCTATTTTACACTTTGAACTACCGCTAATTTTTAATTTCTCTTTCCTGTATTTAGTAAGAAAATTAGTTATCAACAGTTTTTAAAATTCCTCGATCAGATGATATTCTAGTTCCAATTATTAAAAAAAAATGTTTTAGATAATAAAAAGACTTTGCACATTAAGATAGCTTGTGTGAAAACAGTTTTTACTTCAAAAAATTATACATGAAAACATTTTTATCCTTTGTAGCGCCGTATATATAATATATAATGTTATTTATGTATAATATAATGGTATTTATGGTTATTATTATATAATGCTATATGGCTATTATTATTATTTAATCCTCACTAAACATTTCATTATTTTAAACAATCTTTTGCTCAGTTTGATTTTATTATACTAATAATTATTATTTATTAAAATAAATTTTCAAATATTTCAAATAATAGGAAATAAAAAGCAACAATATCTCAGCGAAAGCCCTTACTAGTATGCATAAAATTAGAAAAAATAGCTATCATTATTTATTAATTAGAACGGAAACATTTGAAGCACGGAAAACTATCATGTGTGAGGAAAAAAAATAATAATGCTTACGAAATTACATCACAAGAATCACGTGATTTAAATTTTGATTTACTTACAATAGTTTGATCTATACTTCACGCTTTTATGACTTTTGTAGACTTGATTAGAGATATAGAAAAGTATTTTCTTATGTTTAATACACTATACACTTATGTTTAATACACTACACTATACTAGACTTGTTTATCATTTCTTTGGCCATTAATCTTTATGGCTCAAGTATTCTTCAAAAGATTTTTTGTTATATATATATATCACATGTGTATGAAATCTTACATTATTCCTTTAAAAGAGGATTCAAGAAAAGAATCTTTAAATAATCTTCATTTTTACAAAACCAGTCATTATTTTATTCCATTTTTCATTAATTTGACTCAAAAAAAAATGCACTTCAGTTTCCAAAATTTTTCAACACAATTAAATACTATGTTTTTATTTAGAATAATTTTATCTTTTTATCAAGAAAAGTTTAAAATATTGTTATTTGTTATTAAAAAATTACAAAAATAATTTATTTCATAAATAATTTTATGTATTGCAAATTCATTTAAAAACATTTTAAAAAATCAAAATCTAAGTTGCTGCTTGAAATAAAAAAAATAAAAAAATAAACGTTATATCAAAAAACTAGAAAGACACACTTTCACGTTCTAAAGAATATTCCTATTTTTAAAATTCTTTTTATGCAAATTCCGTTTTGCTGATCACAATTAGCCTTGAAAATCTGAATTAGTTTTTACTTTGTCTAGAGCCACTATTTATAATTATGAAAGGGTTGCTTGTGGGTTTGTCTGCGATGCCAAGACAAATCTATCGAATTTAAAGCCATGAAACTTGGCGCGCATGTACTTGTATAGGTGAGTCAACGCCCCTTAAACCACAATTTCAAGATTTAGCATAAACAATTAAATTCATGGAAGAATGAAAGAGGAGACGCAGTTCCCTTTTTAAAGAAATTTGCTTTCCTGTTTGACATCTTTTTATGATTTCTGAGAAATATTAAAGTAAAAATCAAAAGGAAATTTAAACTAATTAAAAAAATATGAATCTAAAATTTCTGTATCCTATATTTTAATTTTGATTGATTTTTCAGAAACTTTTGGAGGCTTTTTTTTTCAAATATTGTTCTCTGATTTAAAGTAAGTATCCTCAAAATGCATTAGTAGAACTATTTTTTTATTTAATTGCTTTCAAGATGATTCCAAAAGTTTTTTTCCGGTTGACCTGGTCAGTGAAAAAAAAATTAAATATTTTCTGGAGAAGTTTTATTTCTTCATTAATCATGTAGAATCAGAAATTAATAAAATAATAAGATAACAACTCACAAGCTAGTATGATAACATTGTCCTGAAGTCTGAATCAATTAATATCTTTTTAGTTTGATAACTTGCGAGTTAAGTGAGTTTAAAACATGCAACTTCAATTATAAATCAAATTTAAAGCAGGGATGGATTAAAATTTTAATGTCAAATTTATCTTTAATAAAATATTTGCACAAAAGAACACGCTTAATTCTTATCAAATTACAAGGTAAAATTGTTAAGTGAAAATACACTGGTTCTGCAAATGTCGACATATGTTATTTCGATTCAAACGAAAGTAGTGCCCAGTTCTTTTGGTTTACAATAAGGCAATAAATAAAGTACAAGAACAAATATTTGAAAAAAAATTATTTGATTGTGAACTATAATGTTTTTAGTTATGTACAATTAATTAGTTGTGGGCATTTTCAGAGGTAATATCTTTTGATTAGGATATTGTAGTAGCTCTAAGTAGAAAATTGGTATTTAATAGTAGAAAGTTTTTGAATTTTTATGTATTTTCTAATTATATATTTTAGCTCTCAAAATTATAAAAATAATCATTTTTAGTAGAAGAAAATTAAAGATTATAATCTATGCAATTTAAATTAATTTTACATTTGCTAATTAATGTGTTTATAATTGATAATTATTAGTAAAAACGTATAACTGGTGATAAGCAAGCGATCACGTAATGTTCTCAAAAGAATCACAACGTAATTCTTGGCAGTTGGAAGAAAGATAGGAGAATGTGCAACCCCGTATTTAATTTTATATCACTTAAATTCTAACTAATCATCTTCGGTGACCAGCTGTTTGCCCAAAATCTGCATTTGCAATAATTGTTAAAGCATTAGCCAATCACACTGCACTGATTTCACGCAATATTGTTTGATACGAAAGTTATTGGCACCTAGATAAGTCATCAACAATCATTGTCACAACAATATTAGAGAGAAATCTGAAAACCATTACATAACTACGCATTATCTATAAAGAAAAATACACTACAGAGCCCCTCAGTTATTCATTTTTTGTGAAATCTTGTGACCCTCACATAAGTTATCAAGCGTCGCCTGTACCCTCTGCCTTCATTTTCGAGAGATATTGTGATATAAAAGTCCAAGAAATGGTTCGGTATTGCCAAATTTTGCCGCCAATCAACTTTGTCATTAATTCGCCATAGCTATCAGAAAACTTTATCATCATTATGTATTTAAAAAATAGTATTTTTTTGTTTTGATAATATATATTTCATAAAACTGGTCAGCACTATGTTAATAGAATTGGTTTGATCACTGAAAAAGATGATAATTAATAAGATTATCTTGTCTATCATCGATAATGAACTAAATTATTATAAAATAGTGCCAAATCAAGTTAATTATAACATTTTTATTCTCCAATTATTATTATATTTTAAAAAAAGATTTAAACACTAATGATAGTGCATTCCAAATCGTTAGCTATGCTTCTAAATGATGAAATTAATTGGCGACGGAAATTTGCAAAACTTATTCAGTTGATGAGATTAATGATTTATTTTAATCAATGACTTATTTTGTAATATCTCGCGAAATAAACAGAAAGATGATAGATAAACATATCTGATGACGTAACAATGTGTCATGAGTATTTATATGAAAGGAAAGATTTCTATTTTGATACAATGGTATGTTTGGAGAATATAGTTAGGATTTTTTTCACCGACAGAATGTATAGTGAAATGCAGTTCTTTAGATTGTTCTACAAAGTGCAGAGCAATTAAAGCAAACGACTATTGGTGACATATCTAAATGTCATGAGATTTCATATGGAATTAAACTTTTTGAAATCTCACCATTTTTTAAGGCTGGTGGAAGATTGTTACAGGTTCCCCCTCATAGACAATATACAATAAAGTCATGCTTTTTGAGGATTTTTATTTCGAATTCTAACGACGCTGAGGAGTCGTGGAGGGCAACTGAACCACTGATTTAATTCTTAGAAATCATACGCTTTCATAAAAAACAAAAACAAAAAAAGAAAAAGAAAATCTGACATGTAGAAAAATTTTAAGGAAATCGGACAAGTGGCTGGAATTATTAATATAGTTCATCGAGTTTTTTTCTCCTAATTTAAAAGTATAAACAGCATCATTTGCAACAAAACTTTTTAATTTGATTATCTTCCTGTCTTCTTTTATTGTAGAGTCTTCATATCTTTTATATCCACGCTCCCCATTACATTTTTTTATCGGTAGTTCACCAACATCATTATCACAAAAAATATTTAAATTCATAATTACATTTTTATTTCGTTTAAATAACTTTACTTCTTATTTTCCTCTTTTTATTTGGCAAGGATTCATCATACCATAGACAAGGACATGTGAGTACTGATATTAAACCAATAATTGCTTGTGTATTTAAAGTCTTATTATTGTTTACGATTAAAGTAACATTGGTATAAAGACTGAAATGAATCTAAGTTTGAGATCGGGAAGCTACTACTACAGTAACTGTTTTAATCTGATAATAACCTATAGAGTGGCACTGAAATCACGATCCGTGAATAATGATATCACACCTCGATAAGAAGAAAAAAAACTTTATCTTATATCGAAGGCGTGTATTAAATGCTTAAGAAAACACTTCCTCTTCCTGAATGGTATCCAGCTAAGGAAAAATGCAGAATGTCTAATAAACGAAAGGATTTTTCACATAAATTTAATTAATCAGGCTATAGAATCCCTACTATGGTATCATTTGCGAAGATGCAAAAACAAAATTAAAAGCTTATACGGAAATTAATAATTTATTTGTCGAATAATTATGTTTTGTCTTGGCATCAAAACTCCTGTTGTTTGTTTTTAGAAGACCAGGAATTTAATTAACTTCTGGTCCAGAAATAATCATATAAGTATTTTAGATGGGGCAACAATTAAATTTCAGAAAATGATACATTTTAAATAAAGATTGTTACCAAGAAAAATTTATTTATTTACAAAATAATATGCATCTTTTATTAAGTATTATGAACCTTAAAATCAAATGTTTAAAGAATCGGTAAGGTAAAGGGAGGAATGCTTTTTGTAATCGAAATATAAGCAGACTCCAAGCTAATATATTTATAAATG
>JAPMOR010029592.1:40577-54369 GCA_026543865.1 Argiope aurantia
ACTTTTATAATATTTTTGAATAATAATTATTTATTAAATAGTTATGTTATATTCCATTTGATAGGTTTGATAATTTTCAGTATTAAAATTGTTAAAATTCATCATTTTCTTATAAATTTTCATGAATATTAACCTGTTATCTGAGGAAATTATTTTTTAAAGTCCCTCTTTTTAATGTCAATCAATGGTGCATATACAATTCGAACGTAATACAAGTGGTTGCACAGTAAATTTTTCAAAAGAATCATAATAAAATGAATAAAATTTCATTTTTATCAGATAAAAACAATAACTCGTTGATCGCACCCAAATGAAGATTTCGATTGATATGTATATATGTCGAAAGCACTTAACTGATTAATTGTGTGTATTTGTAATTCAGATAATCAATAAATAATAACTATGCTTCATTTTCAAGAATTTTATTATTCAGTAATTTTATAATTATATACAGATTTTAAAAAAAATAAATATAATAAATATATTTTCTTAAACTTATTTGAATAAAACAATAACTAAAATAAAGCATTGACAGTTAATTAAGTTAAAAGCATGTTGAAATGGGTATTATTATAACAGGAGCCTCATAATGGAAAATGCTTAGGGGATACAGTGGCGAATTTGAGCTAAAATGCTTGTCGGCGCTGCCGAGCTTTCTCAATTTGGATTTCTCATCTGGAAAAATAAGTAAGGCAAAGATTGCCCTTTTCATTAGCAAATGTAAACTAAAATATTTAGTATGACACCAAATTTAATTTTTTTAACAATATTAAATTGACATTCACTTAGGACGACACATAACATACAAGAACAATCTAACGAAATTTTTTACAAGAACCTCATCGAGCTCCAAACATCAATCCTCTCTCCGTGCACCATCTCTCCATTCGTTCAACTCTTCCCTTCAGTTCGTTTTCTGATTATCATCATCCACAGTGCCCTCACACGCCACCTCTAAGAGAAAAACTGGTCTTCAAACGACAAAAGCTTTTCTCTGATTCCTTTGGAAAAAGTTCTGAATATACACTGGTGTGCAAAACTTAAGCAACAGTGCGAATTTTAAGCAGATAGTCATGAAATTGCAGAAAAGGAGTTCTTGCGATCAGTACAATGAACATGTAATTCAAGAGAAAGGTCATGCGTATGCAAATATCAGGTACAAAACGTCACAGGCGACGTGAGCGTACGCAAAACACTTGCGGAAGGCGCGCGCAGCTCAACACTACAATAAAAGGAAGGACGGAGGCGCAATTAAAGACATTCGCTGCAAGTGCACGTGAGTTAATTCGTGAAATATGACTAGCAGAAATCACCTGGACGATTTCACACGTGGAAGAATGATAGGAAAACTGGAGGAAGGGATTAGTGTGACCAGTGTAGCTGAAGAGTTCGGAATCAACAAAAGTGTCGTTCCGCGCGCTTGGAAAGCCTTCCAAACCACAGGTACAGCTGTGAGAAAGGTTGGTGGTGGCCGCCCCAGGAAAGCAACTGCAGTGGATGATCGACATATCGTCCTGCAGGCGAAAAGAACCCAAAACCAGTCAGCAAGCGCCATTGCTCAGCAACTCTGTGCAGCAACGGGGCGACAAGTGTCGCTTTTTACTGTGTCCAGACGCCTTCACAAAGGTGGTCTATTCGCCCGCCGTCCTGAACAATGCATCCCTTTGACAGTTTCCCACCGGCGGCACCGTTTAGAGTGGTGCAGGAAGCACAAAAACTGGACATCTCATCAATGAAGTCGTGTCCTCTTTACAGATGAGAGCCGTTTTAGTGCCACAAGCGATTCCCAACGCCAATTGATTTGGAGAGAGGTCGGGACACGGTTTCATCCCAGTAACATCACGGAAAGAGACCGTTTCGGTGGTCCTGGAGGTGTCCTCTGGGGAGGCATTATGATGAACGGGCGGACTGAGCTCCACGTTTTCGACAGAGGTTCTGTAACTGGAGATCGCTATTGTCAGGAGGTGATCCTTCCCTATGTGTGTCTGTTCCGAGATGCCATTGGATCAGACTTCGTTTTTATGGATGAGAATGCACGGCCACACAGGACTCATGTTATTGAGGAGCTCCTGGAAGGTGAAGATATCACTCGAATGGATCGGCCGGCGTGCTCCCCTGATTTAAATCCGATAGAACATGTGTGGGATGCTTTGGGGAGACGCCTTGGGGAGACGCACGATTACACCCTCCTGGGAACACCCGACAACTTAAACAGATTCTGATTGAGGAATGGGCACTTTTAATAATGTCTCTAATCATCCTTGCTGCGTAGCTGATAAGTCAGGTGAGGCTACGGATTTTACTTCCTGCCAAAAGGAGTCTTCTTTCAATGGAGTATTTTCGATGTCACCAAATTCTTCCTCCCCTTCGAATATGACGTTTACACTTCCGGAGCTAGCAATAAATTCTCCCATTTTATTTTGATGCACATGCCTCAGACTATCATCAGACACCTTAACTAAAAATGAATGTTCATTCTTTCGTGATTCGATGATACATGGACCTTGCCATCTTGCTAAAAGCTTGTTTCTTGAATCAGGTAATAGAAAAATTACCTTGTCTCCTGAATTAAAGACTTTCTTCGTAGATCTCAAATTGTAATAACGGGCCATTCTTTCTTGCTGTACTGTTGAAATCAATTTTGCTTTCTCAGCTGTGTCTTCTAACTGCTTCTTAAGCTTTTCCATTTAAAGAGGTACTAAGGTAGTATCCGACTGCAAACCGTTTTCATCTGCCACCCAAGTGTTCCTCAGAATAGATAAGGGTCCTTCTGGTTTTCGTCCATATAACAACTGAAAAGGTGCTACGCCGGTCGTGGTGTTGGGGACTTCCCGATAGGCCCACAAAAAAGACGGTATTTTTGTATGCCATGTGCGTGACTCTTCCAAAAGGACATGATGTAGCACGTGCTTTAACGTCTCATTAAATCTTTCTACCAGCCCATTCGACTCTGGATGCAATGGTGTAGAAAATCTTGGGCTGAATCCCATTCTTTTTTCTAATTCTTGTTTCAAACTAGCATTGAAATTAGTCCCATTGTCTGATGCTATTATATTAGGCACACCTGTCCGCATGAAGATGGTTAACAGTGTTTCACATGTAGCTTTGACATTTAAACTGGTCAGTGATGCTGCCTCAGCCCATCTCGTGTGTTGATCAACTAGACATAATATATATCTGTGACCTTTTGCACTCGGCGGATCTATCGGTCCAATTATGTCGATGATTACCATTTGGAACGACAATTCTTGCCACAGGATACTCTATTCTTTTGATTTATTCGCCTTGTCAACTGACACTCTTTGCACTGTTGACAAAAAGTTCTGACATCTTTGGATTTTCCATGCCAGTAAAATGAATACCTTATTCTTTCAGGAGTTTTTCTTGCGCCCATGTGACCTCCAAATACTGAACAGTGAGCTAACTTTAGTATTTCAAGTCTACGCTTTAGGCAAAACTAGCTAAGCAATGGACTCCCCTAAAACTTTTTCTTTGTGAAACAAAAATTTATTATGGAAATAAAATCCTCCGGACTTTTTATTTGCACATTTTCTAGCATATTCTAAATCTGGGCAATCCACTTGATCTTTAAGAAATTCGTCCGATCTTGATAGTTCTTTAGTATTCTTTTCTGAATTTCCACAGATAATACCTTTATTGCTTCACTACCCAAGACTGGGTTGTCATCACTTGTTTCACCAACGTTTTCTCTATTTTTAATTTTCTTCGGTTCTATGTTCTTTTCGGAAATATCAACGAAATAATTTACTTGAATACCCTGCAACTTGTCTCTTATTTCTGGGGGCAACAGTACATCATCCACCAGAGTAGGAGCAACTGCACACAACACTTCTTGGTGAATCATATTCCCGTCTTTGCCAACGATGATACACATTGGAATATTGACAAGAGAACATTTATCTGCTGGACAAAAACTGCTTTTTATATAAATTGAAGCCTTATCTTCAATAGGAAAATAAGTCAATACACCTCTTCTGACTACAGTTATTTCAGTGCCAGAATCATTTAAAGCTGTTGCAGACATTGCATTCACACTTATGCGTATCTTTTCTAGATAACAAAGACCTTTATAAAGAGAAAGTCGTCTATGAGACATCACTTTAGCCACTACCGCCGTTTCCTTAGTGACCGGTTCTGGGTCCACGACTGTTCTGTGAACATTTGCTTTTCTTCTACTGTCTTCAGCTGAGTTCGTCTTTAAAAGTTTGGGACAGACTTTCTTAACATGACCATCCTCTCCACAGAAATAGCAGGTAAACTTTGGACGGTTTTTCGGTTAGTATCGATTTCGTGTTAAACCCTTATCTTGCTTCGTATGTTTAAGGATACCATTATAGTCCCTGTTATCACGGCTAAAGGCTTTACTTCTAGCATTTACTTGTTGATGAGTCTTGGGATTTGGATTCGATGGTCTCCGATAAGTTTTTCAAACACACTAATACTCGTCTAGCTTGTCCGTAAATCTTGGGGTTTGACAATTGTCCCCCACACGTCAAAAAACTGGTCACGGACCTCTTGTGGAACTCTCTATTTTACTTGATCCGTAATAATCAAATCTTTCAGTCCCTCCAAATCCATGACATTCAAAGCACTTATCCAGCCTTGAAGGTAATTTGCAACTTCATAAACGAAATCTTTCCAACTCTTCTCTGGGCTTCTTTAGTTCTGAATGAATTTCTGGCTAAAGCCTTCAGCATTCAATTTAAATTTCTTCATCAAAATTTTCTTTACATGTTTAAAATTGAAAAATTTTTCTTCTGGAATTCTTGCGATCAGTTCCACTATCCCTGCAGGCATGAGAGGTATTATACATGGCACCCAGTTTTCCTTATCAATTTTCAACTTCTTGTCTCTCAAACAATAACATATATAAGACAATGTCACATTCTTTTTCGTCGAATTCCAGACTGGACTTGGAAATTCCATCTGCGGATTGATATGAAATTGTCCACCACTAGCTGAACTAGCATTAGATGCAGCCATTCCTGCTTCTATTTTTTTCTTTTCCAATTCAAATTCCATCTAAATCTTCAACTTCGACTTACTCTCTTGCTCCTTTCTTGTAGAGATTATTGTTTCTAGTAAAGTTTTGAGAAATTCTTCTTCATAGACCTGATTTCCAGTTATTAATGATTTTAGCCCATATACCGTCATATCAGATTTAGGTTCCTCTCCCATTTCAGTTGCCAACAGATCACACTTGATACCCTTTGCCAAAATAGCCATTATCAAATAATAATTCTGACCCGGAAATAGAAATTTACCCTTTTTCTTTTAAATTATACAAATATTTTTTTTATTTTGTTTTAAAAACGCGCAACAAGAATTCTGTTACTGCTGAGATACTCTTTACAATATTGAAAAATATTCAAAAGAAAATAAAGTAAAAATAATAATAATTGCTAACAAAATTATCTTGATAATTTTTAAATTCATAAAAAAATTATTTTAACAATCTAAAATTTAAGTACATGTTCCAAACAACTTTTGTTTTATTTGAAAATATTTCTTAAAATATTAAACATAAAATGTTTTATGTATTTGCGACATACTTTTTATAATGTAACACAAATTAATTTATGTTGTCGTTCTATTCCACAGCAATAAAATATAACCTCTAGTAAAACACTTCCTTTATACTTATACCAATAAAAAATTAATAAATCTTCCATTAATAAAGATCATTCTTATTAAAATATTAAACCAGAATTATTTGTTTCAGCTATAGTCAAAGGTTACGAAACAATAACTGAAAGAATTTAGTACATAAGCAATCATAAAATGAAGAGATCATTAGAATGCTTTCCCGAACAACAGCAAATGGTATTAATTCAAAGAAATATCCTAATATTAAAAAAATCACAAATGGCATAAATTAGATGATAAAAAAAACCATAAATCTACTCTTTCCTTTAACTTATTTCTTGTTTTCTTTTTTTTAACTGCCGTCAACATGATTCATAAAACAAGAATGAAGTAAGTATCCAGAACACCGTAAATACGTATATAAATCAGAAAAATATTATTTTAAAAATATCTTTCGTTCGGAATCGAAACGAAAGTTTTACTGGTAATTATTTTTGAGCTAGAATATAGAATTATCAAGCATAAAATTCAATTAAACAAATCACTTATTTAAGACAACAATCAAAATAAATTCTTTAATGTCCAGAATGTCTGCAAAAAGAACATAAATATCAAAACATGTGAAACAAAACCTCGTAGAGCTTATTATTATATTTCCAAAGAATTAATTCGTTGCAATGTTTATTTAACAATTACTTTATTATATATTTAAAAAATATATCAAAAGAACATCAGTCTTATTCTTATAAAAATATAGAATTTATTACAAAAAGATATAAATTATTTATGACAGTATTCACCCTTTCAAAAAGTAACGATAGTGCCAACAATTTTCAGCTCATTTCTTGATAGAAATAAATTTTTAATATAGCATGTTTTATTATTATTTCTCTAAAAGGTACAAAAATCATCTTTCTTTTTTTTCTCTTTATTTTACTGACGTAAACTATATTTAATCATCGTAAACACTGATGCAGTATTATCACTGACGTAACATATAAAATGGCAAGTTCCTGGTGGAACAAAGTATTAACTATAATAAATTAATACTTATTTGTGCTGTAAAGATATATTACCAACATGTTAGAAGATGACACAACACGCAGAAGTTAGAAATTTGGATATCATTGACGTGATACTTAAGTATATATTCCTGACGGAACAAAATCACTGTCGTGATACAACAAATTATATTCCTGACGGAACAAAATCACTGGCGTAATACAGCAAATTATATTCCTCACGGAACAAAAGTATATCTTTACGTGCGCACAAAATCAGTAAACAGCTTATCCGAGTTCCTTTGGCTACTGCCGTAATTTCCCTCATCACATACCTGGATTCAATGGGTTACCCCTATTTCCATCTGGATTAACTGGAAATATAATAGACACCTTCATTAATCCAGATCCCGTTCGCTGCCACCAAGATGTCGGATATTTAATTGACATTCACTTAGGACGACGCATAACATACAAGAACAATATAACGAAATTTTTTACAAGGACATCACCTAGCCCCAAACAACAATCCTCCCTGCGTGCACCGTTTCTCCCCTCGTTCAACTCTTCTCAACAGTTCGTTTTCTAATTCTCATCATCCGCAGAGCCCTCACAATGCTTAAATCCACCAATGGTACCATGACCACATATGATAGAGCAATTGAACTACGATGTCATTATGAACACCCACCGAAGTGCATACGGATAAGTGACGGAGTCTGGTTTAAATCTAAAACACTCCAATTCCAAGCTTAATATCTCACCACCAAAGAACCACTACAAACTAGTGGCCCGAATAAAACAATGTATTAAAATTTATCTACTTAAAATAATAAGAACAATGAAAACAAACTATCGGTTACATCAAATATTTATTTAACGGAAAAGTACTATTTATATTTATCACGATATCAAGCATTTTCCATATCTCTTAGACAAACAATAAAGCTTCAGTCAGAAAGATAAATCATTTTCTCCAGTTGTTAAGCACTAACAATGCTATCCGAAAAGCCTCGGGGTCTTTGAAATCCTTCATCCAGTGCGCCTCAAATTTGTTTGAGACTAGCGTAACAACTTGAGTAAACAGATAGAAGTACACAGAAATTGGTTTTTCCTAATGCAAACACATATAAGCAACATTATTTTACCTTTGTAAGTTCGGAACTCTTTCGCTCGTACTTTGAGTTTAACTGGAGGCTTTAAGTTTCAGATCATGCTCGGAAGCATTTTGCTAAGTTTAAGCAATTATTAGTGTTTTTCTTTCTCAAGTTGATGTTAAAACTCTCTTAATTACTTCAATTCCAATTGAGATTTCTAGAATTTTATTCTTGTAAGATACTTTAAATTTGAGATAGTTATATCGAATATTAAAAACCATCTAGAATATATATATATATATATTGCTTTTGCTATATAAGCATTTTTATAAATAGTATAGATTGACACAGAATAATTCTAATTACATTTTTACTCTTTTCCTCGATGTAAAGTTATATTGAAGCCATTTTAAAATAATCTTAAATCATCAAATATTTAACTTCAAACTCTTCAACTTTTCTGATTTGTTACTTGATGTCATAATTATAAACATTTATGTAAATCAATCAGCTTTTAATAACTATTGTGTTATTTTACCGAGATCTTCACATAAAGAAGACCAGGACTAGTTCTTAAGCTTTCTTTCAAGACTTTTTTTGTGAAGAATCTTTAAATATTTTTTTAAAAATTTACTCTAGTTATTGAGGATTCATAACATAAACTATTTGGTAACGATAATTCGAACAATATGAACAGTTTTATACATATACGCATTTCGTAAGAAATTGCCTTACAAAGCAGTATATTGTTTCACTGCATGGGGAAATTTGTTACATGCAATATATTAGCAATAAAAACAAATATAATTTTAAGTTTTTATTATTTTGCAGGTTTTATGGAACAACAATAGATCTAAGAAGATTATTCATTATGCGTTTAACTTCAAAAGTTATTTTAATGAACGATTTTAATTATAATTGATGCCTGAATTGCAGTTTTTACAAATATACAAGTTGTGAAATTATCTCTATAGTCATGAATGCATTCCAATCATTTGTGACGTTGAAGACTGGTTGAATTTTAAGATTCGTTTAGAAAATGTTATACAGTACCAATTGGCATCCTCTTCATCCAAAGATGTCTGTAAAGGAGCCCTTTTCCTTCCTTTATTTGCCTTAGTTCATGTCTTTTCCTTTCATTGCTAAACAATTTTCTCTTCGTAGCTTTTCATTTTGCAAATTCAGTTTGCATTTTTTTTTTTTTTACGAAAGAGTATATTTAAATGAAACTCACTACTGTTTTCTGCTTTGATCATTATCCTGTCATCAGCTTTTGGAAATGACCTTGTTTACTGTCGACTGACATTATGAACATCTCCTCCCTCCTGTGGAATTACATAGACCTGTTCTAATGATGGATTTGTTTTATATCGTTCATTACCAAAGACTGATACACACATAACTTTTCTTTAGTAAAACAATTGTGTCTGTCGAAAGATGTCTTATTATATCTTTGTCTGCATGCGAAAAAGAATCCAATAAAATATGTATTTAGCTTAAAAGGCTTACAGAATTATTTTCCCACATATTAAGATAACAATCTTTACTACACCTACTAGAGTGTAACGGGTTTATTTTTCAAGCTCCACAACTTTCAAGGATTACAAAAGCTTTAATACTTGTTCAATATCGATTCTCGTTTCATCTGCATGAGCTCAGAGGATGCTATAAACTGAAATTTAGATGATTTCTAATAAGTTGCCTTAATAAATTAACTAGTTGAATCAATTCATTAATGAAGTTTGCAATAGCCACAGAAAATCAGCAAAATTTGGAAATATGATAACAGTAATTAAAGTGAGATTAAAATGTGTATAATTTATATTTTGAAAGTAAGAGTAAAATTGAATAAAGTATCAAGGAATATAATGAAATAAACAATAAAGCACACTGATATAAATCCTATATTCTATGAAGCTCTTTAAAATGGACTTATTCGAATATATCAACATATGCCGACTGCATTTTATGCTGACTAATACTATGCCAGCCACTTAGGATTAGAATAAAGAGAAGTTTCAAAGCGCTTAATTACTTGTGGTCCATAAAATAGAGTATTCTAGAACCTTAATGAGATATTTCAATCGAAGAAATATTTTTCGAGCACTGAATAAAATATCTTACAGAATATCATTTTAAATTAAGAATGTGGTTATTTAAATACAGATTAATGCATAACAGATAATGGAATACAACTCGATGATTATTGGAATTAAAATACATAGAATTATATGAATATTTAATTTTCTGGACTGCATTCCTGTTTAATAATAAATTTTAATGCAAATGTATTTGAGATTCTATTAATAATATAGTAAATCAAATAAACTTACTTAATTTTATTTGCCGGCTTAATAAGCCTACTTACGCCAGCCACTCAAGATTAAAAAAAGAAAAAAGTGTAGGAGTACTTCAATATTTTTGGTCGATAAACCTGCATATTCTAGTGCATTAATAAACTATATATCTATCGAAGCAATATCTGTTGAAGATTGAGTAAAATCCTTTCCAAAATATGATTTAATAAAAGGAATAGAAGGTTATTTGCATACAGGGTAATGCAAAAGTGGATAATCTAATGCACAGAATAATAACATCCAGAATGATATCAATCTATTTTTTTAGATTACATTTCAGATTAATAATATATTTTTGTTCAAAATTGTATGATATTCTATTTATAATAAAATATTAAAAGAACATGACTTTTTTAATAATATCGGCAAGGCCATGAACGTAACTAAAAATAAGTTAATTCTTTCGATTACTATAATTTTTAAACTTTAAAAAATGCTATATGTCACTTTCATTCTTGTTGTATATTAATGGAATTATATAGTATAAAATCTTGAAATACAAATCATCGATTTGTTTGTATTCTACGGCTTTCGAAATTTAAGATCTCTTAAATCATCAGAGAACGATATGATTTACGATATAATTAAAAAAATTATGAAATTTAAATATTGTTTCCACTGATTTCAAGCATATTGATGATTCATTCTTTATCTCTTTCATTATCTGTGCTGATAATCGATTCATAACAATACCGCTGATTATTATACTAAGATTACTTCACTAATACTTTATTAATAATAAAGTATTAGTCATACTTATAATTTTCTTCCAGGGAATAAAACAAAGCAATGATTCTCCGTTTTGCATTTTAAATATTTAATTCATGAATGATTTATAATTAATTTTCGATTATTTATGATTTGTATTGGAAGATTTGTTTCAAAATAGCAAGTTTGAGAAAGATTTGTTCTTTTTTTAAATAATTAATTTTTCAGGGCAGTTTTCAGGCATTTATTACTTGGGCGATATGTATTTTATTTGTTTAGTACTGATGTTTTAGAATATAAAATTTTAAAATTGTATAAAAAATTTTAAATAGAAACACATAAAAACATAAATATTGAAAAAAACCCGAATAAAATGAACTTTTCTCTTGTAATGCAATGGCTTTTTTATTCAATAATTTGATTTCTCTAATTTTGATACTAAGAATTCTAAAATTATATCTTATTTCTCGTATACGTTTAATTCTACAATTAAACTTCAAAACATAAATATTTCAGAAAGTGGTGAATATATTAAAAATTTTCATAATTACAAACAGTATTATGTATTTAGTCAAGTAAAATTAGTTTGTATTCATTCACATCAATACAAAGTTTTATAATTACTGTTTTTTTATACAAAGCAAAACTGTACTGTAAAATGTTATTGTAAATTTGGCCTTTATGAAACTCAAATGCTTTAGTAGTAGACACATAGTCATTAATTTCGTTGTCACTAATGAATTTTACAACCAAATAACAACCGGTGTTTTATTTGACAAATCTAATTGAACTCTTTTTACATCCGTTATCATTCATAATTAAACAATTTGCATTTCCGTTCATTTGTAGCATTTCCAAATTTATCAGAATTAATGAAAGAAATAATTATGCAACTTTGAAAATACCTCATTATCTTTTAAAAAATTATTCAAACTTGATGGATATATATTAAGATAAAAATGCCAGTGAAATTATGAAATTTACAACCAAACATTGAGTAAAAATAACATTTTTAGAAAAATCCTTTACTCTACTTTAAAATAAAAAAAGTTTCGTGGCTTTTCAATAAAAATGTAAAATAATATATTGGAAGAGGGCGTGACTTTTGATATCGCATTTGTCCAAATGACTTCCTATCTAGCAAAAGAATTGTTCGATCCTATTGAAATTTTCAGAGAATTCAGAGATAATTGTAAACACAAAATACCAAAATCGGCATTTCCATCGATTTTAGGATGCCAAGCCTTTTTAAATGATATTCAAACTGCCAAGCAGGCAGACTTGCTCAAAAAGCATTTTGCTGAAAAAGGGATAGAAATCTACAAATTTTGTATAAAAACAGTTTACCAAATGTCATTTGTATAACTCAAAGCATTTGTGAATTATCTTTGTCATAAACAGATGGACAGAGAGACAAAATACAAAAAATATGTTTAACGAACTCAGGGAGGTATCAAACTTGGATATTCGTCAAAATCTCGATTTAAAATTACTTTAATGATTATATACTTTACACACGATAAAATAGAATGTAATAGAATCTCCTATCGCATTAGTAAGTATAAATCTGTGATGCAAAAGGAAAACACTTTTTCCATGACATTATCTGTTCAGTTGCCATTCTTGAATCATTTTGATCAGTTTTCTTATTTATTTTATGGATATAAAACCTTAATGACGTTTAAAAAGATCATTCTTGTACAATGACTAATATCTGAAAGGCCATTCTAGAAACTGCGCTGCACCTTCCCAGACCTAATAAAAAAAGTAAAAATGAAATCTACGATCGCAAATTTTAAGTTAAACAGTTTCATAATGGATTTATCTTAGAAATGGGGTCAAATCCTTCAATTTTTCCAGCTTAAGAATGAATGGAGTGATATTTTCTTTCTGGGGGAAAGAGAAAACACTTGTTATTAAACGCGAGTGAAGTTTTTTTTTAACATATTATAAAAATTATATTATTTAATTTCCTCCGAAAAAAATGACATTCCATGAAAATAACAGCTATGATGTCATAGTTCTATGTCAACTTTTTAAAAACGCATCTGTTTTCAAAGAAGCATACGTAATAATAAAGCAATACTGGTAAAAGCATTTCAACCTTTTAAAAACGCATCTGCTTTCAAAGAAGCATACATAATAATAATACAATACTGGTTGGTAAAAGCTGGTAAAAAAATATAAGCGGTTAAAAGATGAAAAGGAAAATTGCCATTTATGCTTTTTTCCGTGCCTACGCGATTTCGAGCTTCAATTATTTATTGAGTACGTGAGCTTCGAAAATTCCCTAACCAAAACAATATCATGTTCTCACATGATTATAACTAAAACTCAACTATCTCTGACATTACCTGATCATCTCCTAAGTTGTAAAACTACTTAAACTGCAAAATCAGACACCCGTTAATCGTCTAACAGCAAATGCGGGCAATTGGCTAATGAAAGTCCTTTAAGCAAGCATAACTTCTACAATATAGGTAATTATTTCCTGTCAATTGATCTGAATTACCTGAAATCCAAACCGCCTAACGGCAGTGCCTCAGATCAACTTGATTAACCATGGGTGAATACTTTGGGACACTTCACTGAGCGTTATATTAGATGTCTCGTGTGTAAAATACTCATTATGCAACAGGAGTGATAGACGTGCTGTTCGTATTTTCTGTTGATAGAAAAGTTCATTTGGCCTGGTGTTGTGAAAAAGAAAGTGCTCTGAAAGTGGTACGTGATCTGAGTGAGTAAATCTGATTTGTTTTAAGACAAATTATTATTTTTATGAAAATAAGTATCTTGTTGCTCCGTATTTTTATCATAAAGTTGGTAAGCGCAGAGGTGTTTGTATAAAGATTTTTTTTTTTAATTTCATAAGAAATATCCACTTTAAACACACTTTTAATGGACATTTATGGAATAATTTAGTAATTCTAATTTATTTTTCCTTGTATAAATATAAAAATCGTATTTCAATGCTTACTATGCAAACATATCATGAGATATTTTTACAGCATTTCAGAAATAG
>JAPMOR010029592.1:54469-101118 GCA_026543865.1 Argiope aurantia
GGATTTATATTAAGGAAAGTTTTATTTAAAAAAGTGTTTTAATTTAAATTCAACAAAAAGTTACAAAATTAAAAACTCGATATGTTTTTAAATGAATGAAATGCGAATTAAAAAAATGGTAATGAATAAATTTGGAAACCACTCTGATATTTTGTGATCTATTAAGCAAATTTAAAACTATTAACATTTTCTATTTTTTTAAATACATGAAAAGAGGAATATATGTATGTTGGCTGCAAATTGTAGTATGCTTTAAAATATATCATATTGATAAAGTCTCATTTTTATTTCTGAACAACCCTTATAAGATAATAGTGTTGAGATTAGAATTAAGAATTTTATTGAAAGACATTTAAAATATTGGTTATCTGTTTCAAGTACACATATTTGTATAATAGATTTTGAATTGAATTTTCAGTTTCTTGAAGAAAAAAAGATTAATTTTGCTTTCTGAAACAAAAACAAAAAAAACTATGATTATAAATTCAATTGTACAGACATTTTTTTGAAAAAAATCTACACTTTGCAGGAATTTTTTTAAAACCACAAATGATGGTTTGAAAACCTCTAACGAATTCTTTCTAATTAATATAATAGAATCTACTAATATTTTCATTATTTGATTAACGTATAAACATTTTGTTTATATTTTTGAAAGATTTTAAAATAAGTAGTAATATCAGTAATAAATATTTTAAATGCCATACTATTAAAATATAATTAAATAATTTCAGATTAAGAAATTGACATGAGATGTATTAATTAGAAATAGTATTTTACATAAAACAATCAATTAATTTTTTTAAACTTTGAAAATTAGAATTGCTATTTAAGGGCTCTATTTGAATCTGAAGAAATTAAGTCCAAAAAAGAATAGGTAACTTGAATAGCTAAGATTTTTTTAAATTGTTTGGATCGATCTTTGGATTCTAAAATCCATTATTTTAATGCAAAAAAATCTGAATCTTTCTTATAAATTCGTTCCAAAATATAGTATAAATATAATATATCTGAAATATATTTTTTGATAAACCCATATAAATATCACTCAAAACATATTTTGATATTTCAAATTAAATTCTTGAAAATGTTAAAATTTTAAACTATCTGTGATTTCATGTCCTTCTTAAGATTATTAATATAACTTACTTCTAATTTTTATCAATTTTGCTGTCACAATTATCTTTGAATTTTCTGCATTTTTGAAAGCTTCTGGTAAATATAACAGTTGTAATGAAAATATTCATGCTGTTACAAACCAGATGCAATTTTATTTAAATAATTAGAACAACAGTGATGTGAAACTTCTAATTAGATCAAATCCCATCAACTTGCCCATAAACTCTGGAAATCGTACTCAAAATGTAAAGGGTGTCAAGGATTCCAGAACAGTTATGTATTCCACTTTATGCATATTGATCATTCAGATAGAGTGCAATTATAGGCTGCAGCTTTGTTTATTTCCAAATGGCCACAAACTTCGTCGAGTCCTCGATTTATCATCAATGTCATTCGGCGCAAATCATGCTTCTTGATTTCTGAAATGAAATTTGGAAGCGGATAAGTTTGATTAGCTAGCAGAGAATTGCACTTTTCTCACAAATATATATTTCCCATTTATTTCAAAGATAACTGTAATTACTTTTAAAGATGGACCGAATGAGTATTCTACTGAAAATGAAAGAAGTTGGAGAACTATCTAATCAGATATTTTTAGATCGTTGTATTTCATTCGCTGGATATTTTACAATGTTTTACATTTAATTAAAGCATCTTACCTGCTTATATATTTTCGGCCTTACAATGATCTATTTGAGAAATGAAAGCAGTTTCAATCTTGAAAGCGATTTTTAAATCGCAATTTTTGACAACATTCGGAATTATAAATTGTTTTAAATTTCCTTCACTAAATTAAAATTGAAACTTTAATTGAAATAAATCAATTATTTGTTAGGTATTTTTAACCTATTTGCAGTGCTGTTGAGTTATTTATATTTTTTTTAAAAAATTCTTTTAAAAAGCATATATCTGGAAAAATTTCAGAATTTTCAATATCAGTTACGATTTTCTTTTATGTAATGTAATATTTAATTATTTATTTTCAATATAATAAATAACATTTTATTTTTATTGTCTAGCAGAAAATATAATTCTATTTTTCACAGATGAGATTAATTAAACGATTATAATTTGTGTGAAGTTATTTTTTTTTAAATTTTGGCGATGTATAACTGATTGTTACATGTGTAACTGATTTAAATCTTTATCCTAAGAATAAAGACTTCAATCAGTTATACAGGTAAGGAGTTGTTATATTCTGAAAAATGCTCTATCAATGAGAATCTATGTTGTATGAAAAAAAGAAAAGAAAAGTTAGTTTCAAAAATGATTAGTCAAAAAATAGCTATTATAATTTTACTATGAGAATTACAAACTTTAACGAAATTATTTTTAACAAATTATTGACATATTTATTTATAAAAAAATTTTCATAATCTATGCTGATCGTCAACTATTGAAATCCTTTTTATCCTTTTATCCAAATCAAATCCTTTTTCCAATATACATCAAGATAAAGGCATTACTGTATGTGTAAAATAGTAAATTTTAATTTTTTTTACATATACAAGTGGCCTATACATTTACATTCATCATATTCTTTATTAGTAAAATGTGTGATATATAATAATTATGTTTAGACTAAACTTATTTCAAAGGATAAAACTGACTGCGGTTTTCTCCGAATATGAATGCGAATTTATGACTACATAAAACCGCCGATGGATAAATATACTTTCATTGAAATGGTTTTTTTATACTAAATGCCTGTACTTTCATAGTTACGCTTAATAATTCGAAATAAAGGAAAACAACTCTATGACATTATAAGGTGAAAGTAAATTAACTTACAGAAAAACTGGTGTTCATCGAATGTATAATTTTTTAAAACTCTTATATTTAACAGTGCGGTTTTTTTGGGACATAGCATTTATAGAAATCAACTATTAATTTATTTTTTCCCAAACTATAACATGTTGCCCATTATCAGTAGTTCAGTATAACCTCTTAGTTTACCTACCATATTCCCTACCGCATATTCCTACCTGATTCCAACAGTTAAGATGGGAAGGGGGGAGGATATGCGAATCTAAATTTCGAAACATTTCCTTTTAAGTTTATATGCAAATAATAAACATATGTAATAAGATGCTACAATGATGAGGCCGAAAGCTCATTAAAAAGAAATTAAGGATTATGTATGCATTTTCTACTTTATGATTTAACGTGTTCTAGATTTGATTATGCGATCATCACTTCAATAAGTTTTTATTTCTCTGACAAGAGCCACAGTTGAACGGATATATCATGGATGATGGAACATTGTTGTCATCCTTCCATATTTTTTTATCACGCATTATCGCATAATTTATTTATTGGGAACACGTTTCATTTCATTTTCATTTTTCCAGAGAATGCAAAAAAAAGAAAAAAAAACATCCGTCGAGGGAAAGCAATTTAACAGAGACAAACATCTGATACAAACATAGATAAGCTTTCTGCTCCAATGCTTTTTCTTCTAATATTGCGCCAAAATGTGTTGTAAAGAATGGATCATTTTAAATAAAAACCTTTATGTCAAAGGTGACTTCCACAACTGTCTAAATTTTAACAAAATTGAAAAACCTTTTTAGAAGTTATTCAAGAATTCAGGGTGTTTTTTTAAGTCAATTTCATTTTTCTTATTTATTCATTTTTGAATCTTAGTGACAATATATAAATAATAATGATAAAAAAACTCTCTGAATTAGAGAAAGTTTCGAATTTATCTGTTTCATCTGACGTTTGTCATAATAATAAATACAAATCACATTTAGTGACCAATTGTTTCGCCGCAATCATAGGTTGCTAAAACATTCAATTACATAGCATTCTCGTAATAGTTTCCTGAATAAAATATTTTTTTTAAATTCGATTGACAGACATATCATGAACTAGTTTGTTATAATGTTTTATAATATTTATGCCATTCTCATTATTATTCAATGCATCTCATAAATTTTCTTCTTATATCTTTGTAAATTATATCGCAAGAAAACGCAGAAGTCTTTAAAAAATGGACACATTTAAAAATATTTAAACTTTTGCTTGATTCTGAAATTAAAGTTTCATCTCATATACAATAAACAATTTTTCAAAAATAATTTTTAAAAGACTTCCTTATACTGAAACCTACTTGCTCTGCTACTAATAAAGACGGTAAGAGTGAACAGATACTAAACAAAATTCTAAATTGATCTTCCAGGAATGGAAAAAAAAATCAAGTAATTTAATACCTGATAAAACAATGATAATGCTTTGGGTTTTATTCAAACCGATTTAAACACTGCTATAAAATATATTTAAAAGTATATTAAAAATTGACCTAGTCTAGATTAATGAATTTTGCAGCAATAAAATAGTATCATTAAAAATTGAATTTATTTTATGCCTTAAAATATTTTTTAAATACTTTTTTGCTAGAATATTTCCAGGGCTTATCACAGAAGCAATGCTAACATTTAGCTTACATTTAATAAAATAAAATTCTTGCTAAAATTTCAAAAAAAAATCGCTTTATATCATATGCGGACTTCGGTAATTTCAAGTTAAGCGATCTGACCTGTTTAGCACCCAAACAAGCACGCGCCTTTTTCTGCATTATTAGTATAGAATATTAATAAATATGGACTTAACATATAATTGAGCCCCATTATATATGCAAATAGCTCGGTGGGTAAAATAACTAATATTTCAAAGAAATTGAAATGATTAGCTATTTTGTTTATTTTTTCAAAGAAATTGAATAATTGAAGATTAAACTGAAAGGAGGAGAATCTACAATAAAAATCAATTTGGTAATCAAATGCATAAAACATGACTTTAATCGAAATATTTAAATATTATAATGAAAACAGTTTATTTCCATACATACAAAACCTAAAAGTGAAAATATACTGAAATAATTTTAATTTACTAAGTTAAATAATTGGGACTAGACATTAGACTTTTATTCAATTTTTAATTTCATTCTGTTAGGAAAATTCATCATTCCTCTGAACTATTTCTTCTAAATAAAAACTCTTAACAAGTACAGTGTAGCTTGTTTGGCATAATTGTATACTACTTTTAGATACCAAATATGCCCAGAATTTGTATCTGGAAATTTTGTTTAGTTGCTAGCTATATCCAACATTAGAAATAAAAAAGAAAATCAATTCAGTACAGATACCACAGCAGAGTATATCACTACGTATCAGATTAAATTAATGATTATCAGATGTAGCCGAAGTTAATCGAAGAGATAAATTTAACATTAAAGAATTGTTAAAATGATTACATGTCCATTTCTTCTAATAAATGCCCAATTTGTATTTATTCTGTATTCGAGAAATAAATAAAAAAAATAGACATTTATTATAAGCATTTAATATAATATCGGGATAAATAATTATTTTAAAAAATTCACTGTACTTGTTTTGGTTGGCCTATTTATCCCATTTGCAATAATATAATTACAGAGATTATAAGAAATTCACTTAATAGACATGTAACATTTTCTGCAGTGTCGGTAAATACGAAATCTACTTTAAAATGAAATGTCAAAATTGGTCAAATAACTAAAATAAATGCGAATTAAAAGTTTAAAAATTAATGGGATAATGTATAATATCAAAAGAGTGTAATGATAATTCAAAAGTGAAATAAAAACGTAATTATTTACCTGTTGGGTTCACGGAGCGTAGAATGGATATTTATAGGATATCAACTTATAAATTTAGGTATATACTGTGATATTGTAGAATTGAAGGCTGTAGAACTGTAGAATGAACGATGAAAATAACATTAAATTTCAGAGAAAATATATTTAAGATTCTGAATAGTAAGGAAGTAAGAAATTTTCTAGTAAAATTAAAATTAAGTAGGAAATTATTAATTTTAAATGGAAATTTTTAAAAGAGTGACTAATAAAATACGAATAGGACAAAAGAGAACTTGTAAAACCTGGTGAATTGATATATTTCCGAACTTCAAATTAAATTTTGTTGGGTTGGTTGGTATTGCAGCTGCTATATAATTGCAAAATAAATAAATAAATAAATAAACGTAAATAAATTTTTAATTTTAAGTTATTCTAAATACTTTATTCTCGTTTTCATTCTTTTTCCTCTCTTAATTTTCTTTAAGCAATCAAAATTCATCAAATTTATTTCTTTTATACTCTTTATCTTTTTTTAATTAATTATGTTATATGCATCATTATTAAGACACATATAACTGCGTTTGCATTTTCGAAAAAAGAACTAGTGATATTTGAAGATAATAGACATCGCTCCAAATCAGTCCCTACTAGTGTTGCATTAATAATTCAATATAATTTTACCATATCATTTTAAAAACAATCCTTTACTTCCTCATTAATAGATTAATTAAAAATTTGCAGAGTGAAGCAGGGATATTATATATTATTAGGGTATTTCTAAAGACCTTCAGTTAATTTTTATAAGAATGTATATCAAATTTTAGTGTTAATTAGAAGTTTAGTGTTCGTTTCATAAGATATGTTTCGGAAAAAAAATCTATGTCTCTCTGTTTAATATTTCATAAAAACTCAAAAAATATGACAAAGAGAGTATATGTACATTTTTCAGAGTCGCACAAAGTTATTATATCACATAATAGAAGTTAAATAATTTCTTTTTAATTTTTTCATTCCGTTTTGTCTACCACTTCAATTATAACATATTTTATATTGTATCTCTTAGATTAGATATTGTGTTTTGGCTTTTTTATAATACCAAGCAAAATATATGCTATTTTAGAGTTGTTTAAGCAAGGAAAACGTCAGTATGAAGTTGTTGATTTGCTTAATATGCCTCAACAAACAGAGTCTGATTCAATCTATCATTTCAAAAAGCTTGTCAATGATGGTCCAAGTCCAATAAGGGAACAAAAACTTACGTTGAGCACTTTCAATAGCCGTTAGGTTATCAAAAAATGTTCAATGAAATTTGAGGGTTTCCATGAGAAAGATCGCTCGTGAACTGAGAATAAGAATAGATGAATGTAATGAATGACAAAAACAGAGCTTGGTCTAAAGTCTTACAAGATTCAAAAAGTTTAGCTTCTCACTAAAGAAAAAAGAAAAAAAAACTCGTGGGGCTCCAAAGACGCCGAAAACTTTTGAGACGGGCCGCAAGTCAGCGCTGAGAGAGATTCCTTTTTACTAATGAGATGCCCTTTAACATCCAAAAGCTCATAACTCCCAGAATTACAGGATCTAGTCTATAGAAATCTCTAAGCATTTCAGCAATTGTTGAACATTGCAAAACTCCAAAGTCGGTCATGGTGTAGGGCGGCACAAAGCGGCAAGACATCTCTGGTTTTTGTGCAAGAAGGCGTTAAAATAAATTTAAAAGTTTACCAGAAGGTGTTGTATTTCTGTGGGCCGAAACGAACTTCGGCAATGTAAAGTGGGAGTTTCAACAAAGCTCCGCGCCAGTTCACAAGGCGTAAAAATGCAGAAGAGTGGTACAAATCGCATTTTCCTGACGTAATATCACTGGGGAATGGGCACAATACTCGCCGATTCTCATTCTGATGATTACAGTGTAGGGCCATTTTGGAGTCAAGGGTTTGCACTAAACGAAATAATAGTTTGGACTCTCTAAAGCAATAGCTTCAGCGGGAAGGAGGTAGAATAAATGTAGAAGACTTGCGGCCCATTGCTGAAAGTTTCAATAAGCGTTTGTGCCTCTCCATCGCTGCAAAAAGCGTTCACATTGAATTTATTTATTAGTAAAAGTATACTCTTAGTATGGTTTATTATATTTTTAATTTATTTATTTTTAATCAAGATATATTAAAAATTGTTTGTCCGGGTTTTCTGCTGCATCCTGTATTATGTCCATTGTGTTTTTAAATAATATACCGTTTGCTGATATATAAAAGTACGTGAAAAGAAATTTGATAGGAATTTGATAGGATTATTATAATTCTATTTCCGATTCAAAACTCTTTGATGAAAGAAAATTTAAATATGCAGAAACAACTCAAATTGCTTTACTAAATTAGATGCTAGGTATAGTGGACGAAACCGCAAAATGTTTCTTTCTTTTTCCTTTATTTTGGGGAGGGGGGGTAGCATATATGAAGGTACTGCATAAATATTTTTAAAAAAGTATTTTCTGAAAAAAAAATTGATTTGAATTACATAAATACAGTTACATAACATTAATTAATAAATACAGTTATATAACATTAAATGAAGTTATATAATATTATATTTCAGAAGAGAAATTTATATTTGAATGTGTAGGAAACGTACGTAAAGAATGAAATTTATATTTGGATTAAGAAAAGTAAATTTTCTATAATTTTGGAAATGAAGAAACAGATGAAAATATAGCTAAAAAATTATTCATAATTACCAGATTTTTCGAACAATTCTGAGATTTCAACAAAATCTGAAATTAATTTTAAGTCAAATTCTCAAGCAACTAAAAAAAAAAAAAAAATCTCATTAACTGTCTGTAGTTCAAGCTTCAAAAGAAGCATCTAGTTTAAACTGCGTAAATTTTATTATTTTCTTTTTCTAATTTTGAAATAAAAACGTTTAGAAGATTAAAATAAATTCTTTTTCAGTATTTTGAGAATATCTAATACATGTTTTACTTGAAACTCTTATTTTGTCCTCAACAAATATATTCATATCAATAAAACATTTTTTAAGTAGACTAACAATTCTAGATTAAAGTCAAGTCATGTTTCTATTACTGCTTAATAACTACAAAAAATTATATACGAGCATAGGATAAATAAAGGATGAACAGATGTATTTTTGATTAATAAGAACCTGAGAAACTTCAGTTTCTTTTCCTGCATACATAGAATAATAATTAATATTTTGTTTTGTAGAAGCGACTGATCTCTGATGGTTTTGCGTGTTGTTTTTCTTAAAATGTATCAAAATTTGATATTTCGAAGCTTTATTCATGTGCTCAATTACCCGTATAAACACTTCTTAAATTATTCCATCAGTTTCGTGCTTCGGTAATGCGCTTGATATGATTACTCAAGCATTCAATTAACTAACATAATTCTATAATTGATACACTTGCCAATGATTGATTTTAGATTCAAAAGTCAGATTGAGATATTTTTCTGTGACTGCAGAAAATTTCGAAAGATCTGAAATATGTTAATTATAATTAATTTCAGAGTGGATATATATTTAGTCATAAAAATAATGTGTATGGGAAGAAAAATAAATATTTATATAAAAAGAAAAGAAATGAATTCATGTATTATCGCTATTAAAAATATTCTTACAACAGGATCAATTAAATGGACTGTTATGGCTTTGACTTTCAGAAATAAATATATATATATGTTAATTTGCATTCTATTTTATAACATTGACATTTATTATAAAACTGGAAATATTTTGATACGCTTTGTTATTATTGCAGATTATTCAGCATATTGTAAATAACATTTATAATTAAAACAAAACCATGAATAGGATTGCCCTAATATTTCTAAGCTGAATTGCCCTAATATTTCTTACAACAGGATCAATTAAATGGACTGTTATGTCTTTGACTTTCAGAAAGAAAAAAAATATATGTTAATTTGCATTCTATTTTATAACATTGACATTTATTATAAAACTGGAAATGTTTTGATACGCTTTGTTATTATTGAAGCTTATTCAGCATACTGTAAATAACATTTGTAATTAAAACAAAACCATGAATAGGATTGCCGAAATATTTCCAAGCTGAATTCAAAAATTTGAAGCTTGTTCGATGAACACATCAGGATGGTCTTTCAATTTTACTCGAAACTGATGATCATGATTCTGGAAAAAATAATCAAAGTTTTATACATAATCTCTATGCATTTAAAGTTTTATATGCAAGTTCTATGCATAGAAATTATCTACAACTGAATTAATACGCCAGGAATTAGTCAGGTTTTATTTCAATTAATCTTTATATAAATAACGCGATATTCATGATTCTGACAAAGAAATATTCATTACTTGCGAATTCGTGATAAACATTATAATTGTATAATTTTGTCTTTCCTCTTCACTGTTTATTATGTGTATGAAACTTTTCTAATAAAGCCAACTAACTCTCATGGCATTATAGCGTCTTTCAGAAAAGGGTCACCGTCTTGAAACTAAACCTCGTATTTCTAGTTAATGTAGACTCATCTCTTATTTCCAATGCAAGTTGGCCAGCTAATGAACAACAATCATTTTTCTTGCTTCCAAAAGTGTTAACTAAATATTAACAAGTTAAAATTCAAAATTTTGCGGCAAAAAAATTTGTATAATTGGTGATAATATCTTATTTTTATCTTAAAATAATACATTTTATACAAGGCTTTAATCATACAGTGTTCCATTTTATGCAATAATATTTTGGAAGTTAGTATAAAAAATGTCAAATTAGCCTTTTTTATATTATATTATATTTTTTGTCAAATTTTGAGGCTCTGAGAGCAATCACCAAGGCTGTAGAAGCCAAAATGTTGAAACACACATGCGCACATTTTCATTTATTATGATATGAAAATATGAAACTGCCATTTGCGAAAATGGTTGTCAAAATTGAATGACGTAGTACGTATTGGAATAACTGAGGCTTTTATCCATCGTATATCTGGAAAACAAAATCAGTCGTTACAAATATTTATTCAAGCTATTCAATTCATTTATCTTTAAACACATTGCAAATACTCTTTCCCCAAATTTTTTATTCTGTTAAAGTAAAAAGAGAGTTCTTGTTTCGTTTTCTGAATTTATTTAATATATATTATTCGAATAACAATTCCATATTGGTGAGAACGCATTTTTCAAATAGAATTGCGAATGCACGCCTATTGAAATGCATTTCATCTATCACATGTATTATATATTCTATTTAAATCACGCCCATTTCTCAAGATAAAATATTCATGAAGCTGCTAAAAGTTTGGAACAACGTGAAAACTGCAAATAACGAATTTCCAAAGTTTCTCTCGAACTTTCTCCTGAATCAGACAAGGGATATTTGAACTCCTGGATCGCACGAAAGTACTGTAATTACAATGATCTGACTGAAACTTCGGTTGAAAGCGAAAAATTGAAAAAAAAAAGAAAAAAAAAGGAATCGCTTCCAATGCAAATCAGTAGCGGAAAGAATTGGGAAATCTTTATCACCTGCTCGAAACACACGAATGAGGTCACGGAATGTTTAAAAAGTTGGCGAAGAAAGTGGCTTCAACCGAATTCTTTGGCAATGATAATAATTATATAGCTTATTTCTGATTGTACTTTCACTATTTGAATTATGTTCTTCCACAAAACTGTAATATCAGGTTCATACTCTAAAGATAATTTTGCTAACTAAATGTAATATATAATTCAAGTATTTCCTTGATTGCAAAATTAAAAACAAACAAACACATAATTATATAGTTCTATCATTTCCAATCACAAGGGAGGTAATAATTAAGTTCATATAATGGATACTATGCAATAGTTTCTCCAATTATATTTAGTTTCATTTTACTAATTAATAATAGTTTCTCAATTAAAAATTTATATTCCTAATTGAGATTTCAAATAAATTCATTTTTCATTTTTACAATTATTTGCATTTTCTTTCTCTATCATTTGGCTACATTTTACCAAATCGAATCTGATTACCTACTTAATTAATACCAATTATTTTGCATAAGAATGAGAAAAAATAGCATTGAACTGATATCCATAATATTAAAATATAATATAGCAATGCATTTTAAATCGTGCTCTACAAAATAGTTATTTTAGAATAAAAGTTTTCGACATAAAAGAATAATGTATAAGATAATAATGCTCTAAAGAAATGATACTGAGTGGAAGTTTTACAATACATTAGATTTAAAAATCTTAAATGTCAGAAAACACACAAAATAATCTTGTTTTGTATAGGTCATTTACTAATTGTTCTTTAATATTTTTATACAAAATCTTTTGGGTTATTACGATATTGCAGGCATTCAAATTTGAGCTCAACTTTTATCTCAAACTCAATTCAACTCAAATTTCTTACAAGCGGAATTCTTTTACCCAGTTACTTTACTTTAATTATTTACCTACTTCACTTACTAATTAATCTTTTCGATTTAAAGTTTTATTTAATTGCTCTTCCTTTTACAAGCAGAAGGTTCTTTCTTGAAAGTAAATAAATTATTTTCTCATTTTTAAAAACATTTGCAATTGAACAATCTTAAATCTACATCTGTAAAATGGAAATCTATAAAATTTTATATTTATGCTTTAGTAAAGGTAGATAAGAATTTGGATATGAAGTTTTTAATCTGTTATCAATTTAAATTATTCAAGTCCTGCCAGCACTAAACTTTTATGTCTCTTTATTATCTGTTTAATCTTTTCTCTTTTAACTTTCTCTCAAGTCCCATCATTCAATTCATACAATTATCAATTACGGTATGAATTATGTCCATAAGGAATCTTATAAACACTGATCTTTCTAAATTTCTTCCATGCATAAAATGACCTTTGTAAACAAGACATTACTTCAGGATGTACCATTTTGTTTGTAATAAGCTTCCGTATGACACATTTTTTAGTAATCTGCTGTAAACAGATTAATGTGAAATGAATGCTAATGGTGCATAACATTGCCATAAAACCTCAAGTACGCAAAATCCTTTCCCACGACATTTCAACTTTCACCAAGGAAACTATATGTTACAGTTCGGAGCGCGCGTTCCATATGACTAAACTTTGGGATGAATTAACCTGGTTCAACAAGCATTATCATAGATACGGATGATAGCTTACACGTGTAGCTGTCACATGGAAGTTGGAAATGGCATGCGTCTCATGATGAACGACCAGTTGGGAAGTGAAATCCACTATACTTTATCCCACTCATTGTATTAGGTCCTGTCTGTATTAAATTAAGCGTTGAAATATAATTAATATTTTAAATTACAAGGAAAACTTGGTAATTACAGCTTAAAAATTATACATTATAATTTATAAAGAATGAATAAACTAAACAAAAGATTTACTCAAGTTTAGAATTATTAGTGTACTGAAGAATTTCTTTGTTTTAATATTATTTAATGGCAAATTAGGCATTTTAAATTCCTTTATTTTGTGAAAAAAATATGTTCAATGAAAATTAAATGTTTAAATATTTAGAAATCACTCGCATTAATATTTTTTGGGATATAATGAAGTAAATTAAGCTACACGATATTAACTAGTTATATGCTCTAATATTCTGCCTTGAATTCTGTAATGCTTTTCATATAATTTACTTTTCCACTTGCTGAATTTGTGTCATTTATTACAGAAATTAAAAAATAAGTTATTAGAAAATAACTTTTATTAATTAAGGTTATTAATAAAGGCTATTTTTTAGAAAAAGGTAAATGAAAATGTTTTAATAAAAAGCTCATTCGCTTTGAAAATATTTGGACTCTGATTGTTAATATTATTCTTATATGGAATTTTTTAAAAAAAATCGAATAAATATATATTGATTTTGGTTTATTAAACACATAAACTGCTTAAATAGAAATAAAGAGCTTGGATCACCTAACTTGGCAATCATTTTCTACATTCAGAGAGCATTCTTTTCCGAATTACATAGAAATAGAGGAGGAAAAAAGAGAAAAAAAATGATGCAGTGACATATCATCATTATTTTCTAATTGAAATTCGAGTGCTTTCGAAAAAGAGAGAAGATGATGAAGAAGAATTGCATTTCTTCTTTCTATTCCCATGGCCAAAAAATCACAATTGCATGGGATTTCGGGAGCGCATCTCTACCGGGCCCTGCTGTCATTTTATTAAAGGCAATTCATTATATACGGCGGAAACTAATATCTTGTGAGCCAAAGAAAGGCGACCTGCCGGCGTGTGGTGATGGACGAGGAAATAATAATGCGGTCTTTCTCCCGATTGATAGATTGAAGCTGCGCCATTACGTGTCGTACTTCATTCGCTGAAGGATTGATTGTCTTGGTGACCTTTGACCGCAGACGCCAATTACTTTCGCCAGTCCCTATACCACAGAGAAATTCTTAGGATGATTATGGTTTTTCTATAGACGATTAATTTTCTCGTCAATCTACGATTAATTTTTCTTTTTTATATATCAATTATATTTTCATCAGTTTACGTGTATTTAAATTATCAATGAATCGTTTTTTATGCTGTTAATTGTTCGTTAATTCCTTCAAGATATTTTTATAGACATTTAATATGGCAGATATTTAATATACAATTTAAAACTGCAAGATATAAAGGCAAAGGATAAAAAGAGTTATTTATTTATATTAAATAAAATTCTTTACTGCAGAAATTGGATGATATACAGGACATTATAAAACGAGATATATTATCTAAAAATATGAATCAAAATAATCCTTTTTTATACACTTTTGTTCAAATTCCATTTTTTCTGATCATAAAACAATTCCAAAAGAATACATGAATACGTTACACATGCATAATGTACTTTTTAAGGACGGAAAAAGTTTTCTGGGTGGGGGGAAATGATTAGGACGCGTACATGTAATCTGAAAGTAGTAAGCCATAAAAAACATTTTTCAAAAATAAGCTCTAAGTAAAATTAAATTTTGAAATTTAATTCGTTAATTTAAAAATGTAAAATTTGTAATGACTTTAGGTGATGTAAAAATCATTCACCTAAACACTTTTTTTTATGATAATATAAGGTATTCTACATATTTCCATTCCTGTTAGCACAGCCTGTTGCACAATATTGTGCAATATTATGCAATATTATATTATTCAACAATATTATACAATATTGCGAATATTGTTAAATAACATACAATATAATATAATATGTGTGTGCTAGTAGAGATACATATTTAACATGAAAAGTGATTTTTAATCCATGAAAATATTACAAAATTGGATTGAAAAAAATTTTAAATTTTAGCATAAATTAGAGAAGCGCATTTTATCGGGACATGCAAAATTTCAGTTTATTCCTACATGTAGTTTTCCTTTACATTAAGTATTGCTTCTAAAATTATACATTTAGTGATACATTTATAAATTTCAAAAGATCGGCGACATTTTATTTGGCTTTAAAATGCTGCCGATCATGCATTCCTGGAAACAAATATCATTTTCTTCGTTGTTGAAATATAAAAATATCTTTACAAAATTCGTCAACGGCAAAAAAATGAAATTAAAGTTAAAAAAGAATCGCATTATCATAATATTGCTTTTATTATTCGCTACTTTGAAATGTGGAGGGTTCTCTACTTTTAAATATGTATGTCCTTATAGTAAGCTAAATTTTCACTCGTCAGCTCATATGATGTCACTTACAGAGTTTAACAAATTCCGAAAAGCAGGAATTTTTTTTTTTCGTAATAAATCTTTGTAGGATATGACTATTTAATGCTGCAAATATTCTGCCAAATTACATCTCTTAATAATTCATGGAAAAAGAACTCCATACTTGCTAACAAGATAAGGACCATCTGTGTTCGTTTAAATTTACTCAAGTTTGTTTAAGCATATAAAATTTCTTACACAAATCTCAAATTTCATAATATCAATCTGTCATAATTATAATTCTCGTATATAATCATATACGTAATAAAAAATAATTCAGGTATCAAAACATTATTTATTAAGTATTCAGCATTGATATTGTTAATAATATATACATCATTGTAATAGTATATTACCAATAATGTTTTATTATTGATTTATTATTGATTGATTGATTTTATTAGCCCTTTAATACAGTTGATTAATAAGTACTAAAATTTTAATGCCAATTCATTTAAATTAACTTTGTTCCGTTTAAGCAAATCGATTCCAATGCAAATTTTCGAAATTACGCTGATTACTTCTTAAAGACATCCAAGGAAATAATATTCTTACAATTATCTAAATTAATATTTATTGTAACTATTTATAATTGTTCTCATAATTCTATATATTAATTCTCATAACAATGCTTCCTTTCAAATTTCTATTCATATAGGAAGCAGTTCAATTATATGTGTTGAATTATAGCTTAAAAAATACTACAATAGGGAAAATTAGAGATATGAATGTATATTTAGAGACTTCTGTGCTTCTGTGGTTTGCTTTTCACATCTATACTACTCAGATATCATGAGCTTCTATTTTGCATGCTCGTAAAATAATCTGATGCATCAACTCATGTCCATTTATGAATAGTAAGCGGTACACTTAAAGGTTACAAGGTTTAAAAAAAAAAAAAAAAAAAAAAAAAACGATTTCAAATTATTTTGTGAAAAGTAAATAAGCTTCTATTAAAGATAAATCAACTTCCATTTGCCAACTATATTTATTTCCTTAGCGTAACTCCTACTAAGAAATAATCATATAAGCAACTTTATTTCTATGGCATTCAAGATAGCAATAATCTAAGAAATATTCATATTGTTACGAAATTTCCGGGTTCGTTTGGATAGTGGAAGTTATATGGTGTGGAGAACGCTCAATCGGCAGTGGAATAAAAACAACGACGTTTATTTACACGAAGACACACAGGACAGAACAAAGACGACAACTATATACAGCTTAGAAGACGATTATCCTCAGCCGAGACGTGCAGCATACAACAAGACTTTACTGCATACAGTAGCGCACAGCTTAGTTCTGCACTAGCTTGACACCGTGGCTGCTCTGCTAATCCCTGGAAGACCAGTTCTTCACCATCGATTCCGACTGCTCTCTGTCGCTTCCGGCTATTCTGCTCCGTCGATTTCGACTACGACTACTAGCAGCTGCGGCTGCCTCCTTTTATAGGTCACAGGAGACGGGCTAGAAGCCTCTCAACCAATCAGGAACGTTCGAGGTGTATATCGGTTGCTAATGGACGGATCGGGAAAATTCCCAATGTTTCGGGTAAATCTATTTTGGCGCCATGTCGCCAAATTCATTGCCAAGTAGCCAAATTGTCGCCAAGTTTGTCGCCAAGCTCAGGGACCTCCGACGTGACCCCCGGACTCCGTCCAATACCGATGACTGTAAAACCGTTTTTCTGATGATGGAACCAACTATGCTGGGAAGCAGAATTGCAGGTTTGTAACAATATATTTTTGCACATTTTAAATAATTCAAAAACGAATTATATGACCATTCAATTATTTTATTTAATTCTAGTCTTTAAAGATGGAAGATGTCATATTTTAAACTGAACGTATTTTTTTATGCTTTTCAATAATTTTTAGCATAAGACAGTACACAAGAAATTTCAGATTCTCTGAAAAAAAATTCGGAAAAATTGTGAACTCTATTTAAAATGTATCATTTTTAAGGCTATTAATTTAAATTTTGGGGATTTTTCAGAATATATTTTACATTATTCATCTGAGAACAAATGAAACTGCAACACTTTAGATCAATTCTTTTGTTTGATTCCACAGACACGAAAATACTTTTTCAAGTTATCTGCATATAGCAGAATGAAATATTTTATCAGTTATAGAATTACATATAACAGATGAAAATTTGAGAAAGCATTTTTAAAATAATTTTAGAGAAAAAAAATCCTTTGATACTCCATCAGGAAACTTATCTGTAGTCTACTACATTTTGCGTTTGGCATCAAAACAATATTTCGATTTTTTTTAAAGAATACTTACTTTCCTATACAGACGCAAAATTCTCCAATTCTGTAAGATTTCGCGGAGAATGCGAAAGAAAATGGCTCTACTAAACATATTTCGCTTTCCGATATTTGGATTGTTACTCTTTTTTTCTTCTTCTATGTCTCCCATCTCTATTTTTAGAAACATTTACATTTGATTCTGGACGCTCCAGTGAGATTCTGGTGAAAATATCTCTAAAATTCTTGAGAGCAAACAGCAAAATGGGAAATCGGTTGAATAGTGCGCTCTTATTCCTTCTCTTTTTGTGCTGTTTCGTAAAAATAAAAAATAGCACAAAGCCAGAAAAAAAAAATCCGCTCGATTCGGTGTTCGGAAGTAATTCATGTCCAAACGCGAATGCAGTTGCTGCGAATTCTTTCCGATTCTAGAATAGAGATTTCAAAAGCGATTTCTGCATAGCTTGATTTCTTTCCTTTTTCTATTTTTTGTTATTTTGTTGCCGGGTTTCTATACTTTTTTGCCATTTTTTTTGTCCTACACACTTTAGTGGTACTGAAATCTAGGTGCAAATGCTGACAAAAGTTTACGTTCGAAAGTTTTAGGCATAAAGTCGGTCTTTTTGAAGAAGATTTACCAGTGAATACTATCTGGGAAGGTAAATAAAATAATTTCGAATTTTAGAAAATGTAGAGATTTTTTCAAGTATTTTTTTTTATTGAACTGTAAGTTGGCATTTTTCTGAATGCTTCTTCAAACACCGATACGCTTACATGATATTTCCTTTTATAGTTCTAACAATGTTTTCACAGCCTAATAGAGTAATAATATAAATATATATATATATACAGGGTGTTGCCGAATTCGACCGACAAATTCAGAGGGGTTATAGTAGGCATCAAGAGGATAAAGAATCACCATACAACATGGGGTCCCAAACGACGTTTGGGGGGGGGGGAATCGCAAAAATATAGGGAGTCAGTAAACTTTTGGAAACTGTAAAAATTAATAAAAAATAACAAATGGTGTTTCAGCTAAGAATTTTTTTAAGTGAAAGCACATTCTTAAGGGCTATTTTCCATGTAAGTAACAAGCCGATTTGTTGAACCAGGGGTTCGCAAATTATTGAAAACGAAAAAGTAGTTTAGAACTCTTATCTGCAAAAATATTAAAACTTTTAGAAAAATAAAAGCTTGCAAATATAAGGAATTTTATACTCTTTAATTTGATATGTCTGTAGCGTGAAAACTGAGAAGGGTTTAAGATATTCAAGAAAAACTAAAATGCCTGCCAGGAAACATCGCTGCAACATCGGTACGAATGTTTACATAGGGTGTTGCCAAATTCGAAAGGTAAATTTAGAGAAGTGATAGTAGGAATAACGGAGATGAAAATTTATCATAAAACATAGAGTCGCAGAAGACGTTTATTCTGTGAAAATCGAATAAACAGACACCGACGAGACAATCAGCCTGGCGAAGAGAATAGCCCTATGATATGGAATAAGGTAGTCGAGAAGAAGAATCTTTCTCGTATGTAAATTTTCTATGAATTCGACCCTGGGAGGTGGATTGGACTCAGTGGACCTGTTGATTAGTCTCCACTTTCCCTGGACTTTAATCCCTTGGATTTCTTCTTCTGGGGCCACATGAAATCTCAGACACATTTGAATACAATGCAAGATCTTATAGCACTTATCGTCGTCGCTGCTGGTGATATCGCAAGCACACCTGGTACGTTTAAGCGCTTCCGGCAGTCCTTTAAACGTCGGTGTCGGTTGTGTAACGACCTTCACATCCACAACATTGAGCCATTTTTATAAAAGTTTTTCATCGTTTCTTTTATTATGTTAAAATGTCTGTGCTGTAAATGTATGCTGTATCTGTATTCCACCAAATAAATTTTTATCGTCGTTTGCGACTTTATATTTCTTTGGAAAATCTTATTGTCTTGATGTCTACTATCACTCCTCAGAATTTTTCGGTAGAATTTTGCAATAACTTCTTTAAACATCGGTGCCGATGTTGCAGCGATGTTTCCCGGCAAACACTTTAGTTTTTCTAGAATATCTGAAAACCTCCTCAGTTTTCACACTACAGACTTATATCAAATTAAAGAGTATAAAATTCCTTATATTTTCAAGCGTTTATTTTTCTAAAAGTTTTAATATTTTTTCAGATAAGAGTTCTAAACTACTTTTTCGTTTTCAATAATTTACGAACCCCTGGTTCATCAAATCGGCATGTTACTTACATGAAAAATAGCCTTTAAGAATGTGCTTTCACTTTTAAAAAAATTCATAGTTAAAACAACATCTGATATTTTTTTAATAATTTTTTACAGTTTCCAAAAGTCCACCGACTCCCTATATTTTTGCGATTTTTACCCCCTAAACGTTGTTTGGGACTCCATGTTGTATGGTGATTCTTTATTCTCTTGATGCCTACTATCAGCCCTCTGAATCGGTCGAATTCGGCAACACCCTGTATGTGTGTGTGTGTGTGTGTGTTTATTTGAAAAATTCCGTTTTTATCAAAGGATGTACACAATTTCAATTTCAACTTTTGACGTCTTTTCATTCCAAATGCCCAACAGAGTATTTATCTGCATATTAAATTATAACTATTTTTTAAGATGTCTACAGGCAGATAATTAGAAGCACATAGTGAATGGAAAGTAATAAAATTACAAAATTTTTTAACTAAATATACAATTTCTTCTACTGTTCAAAATTGAACATTTACAGAACAGCACATTTATCAAGGGATAATTTTACAACTTGATCAGTTTAATTTTTTTAATTCACAATTAAACTTTATGAAATATGATTCCCACGACTAACACAATACGACTCTTTTTATGGTCCAATATAACATAAAGGACAACTGACTGTTAATTCGGGAAATCTTTCTTCCCTCCATTTCATATCAAAATTTGATACAAATTTATAATTTTGATGACAAGACTGCAAGCTGAGTTTTATTTGTCTAATCTGTCACATTTTTTGTTATAGTAATTGCACACAAATAAATAAATATACAAACAGATAGACGGTCCACCCTTTAACGAATTTAGTTGTGTATTAAAGACAAATCTAAAATTCTACTTCTAAATTTCTGAAACTATAGACATATGTCTATACATCTAACTAGAGTTTTAAGTCATCGTCCTCAAATAGATATATGGGTTAATCATAATGCTCTTATATAAATGTGTGACCACTCAAGTGCAGATTAGCAGTAATATGCAGATTAGCTACTAATCTGCACATTAGATAGGATAATTCGTTAAAGTGCAGAAAATTGTTTAATTTTTTTCAAATTACCAAGGTAATCTGAGAATTACCTAGATACTTTCTATTTGGCTTTTTTCTTCAGTTTGGCTTGGAGAAAGCATGTAAGTTTTTTCAGCGATTTTGAAAAGTCGTTGCACCCCTTAATTCGGCGATCCAATTCGTCCCAGAGGTTATTTTATAGGATTCAAGTCTGGAACCTAAGCGAGGCCAGTTCATTCGGATCATTCCATTGTCGTCACACCAATCCATGGTGGTTCTCGCAACAGGACCAATGGCTTTGTCATCCTGAAAATAACAATGATCCAACACATAGCATTATCACAGCGTAGGAAGCACATTGTTGTCTAGAAAAGTGGAGTAGGAGTCGGCGTGAAGCTAACCATGAGTTTGAATTAAAGTTCATAACACGAGGAACATCCCCAAACCATAATTACACCTAATTTTACTGTATGCACAATGCATTATGGCACAAGGAGTTCTCCATATATACGCCAAACACAACTCTTCCATCCATTTAGTAGAGATTGAGCAATCACTCCCGTTTCCACTCATCTACGGTTGAATTTCGATGTGCTTTGCCCCACCTCAACCGATCAGCACAGTTGGACATTTTAACACTAAACCTACCGGCACTTCACCGATACATTGGAATTGCCATTGGAAGCGGGTCAAATGACCCGCTCGTGGTAGCTTTAGTGTTAATCAAAGGCTTATGTGTGGTAGCACGACCATGGATACCTAAAAAAGGTGCTTCGTTGCTGATCGAATTTATAGAAACAACAGTCTCGGATTTGTTGGAACTTCTGAAGTATGTGGGCCATTGATGTGGTGCGGCTTTTCCGATTTTCTTGTACAACACTCGTCCGTCTCGGTCTCTTCCTTTCATTTGTCTGCCGGGTCGAAGCACTTACAACAATCGCCATTCATCTTCCACTTCTCTATCACAAAAGTCATTATCGATTTTGCAACGCTTAATTCACTTGATATATTCCTTAAGGACACCTCTCTCGAAGTAAGACAGCTTTGAATTTCGTGGTACCTTGCATGCGACTAATGCTAATGTTGTTTCCTACTCGATATTCAAACAAAGAAGGCGTGACGTTGATCAGGGCAGCAAATATCCGTATTAGCATGGGTGTCCAAATACTTATTGGTAGATAATGTACGAACTGGCAGGTAGCCCAATATTTAATGAATTTGCTTCTTGATATGATGCTTATCTAAAATTATAATTCTAAATTCACTTAAATCCATTCGATCAACTATTTGGATTTTTGAGATTCTATAATTAGATGGATGGATGAAAAAATATATTTCCTTTGAGATAATTTCAAAGAAAAGTGAAATTTTAATGAAAAGATTATGAATCCGCCGATATTTGCCTGAATCCCGTTGCGCATTTCATTTATCAGGTCCAAGTATTTAGGAAGAATTTCTTATTAATACCTCAAGCTCAAATTTTTAATGATTACAATATTTCCTCTTCATGTATTCAGTAGACAAAAAACAAAAACAAAGCAAACAGTTGTTTGATGAGTTGTAAAATATTTTGAAAAACATATTAGATGAACGTTGATATTCTTTTTATTTCAATACTAGCTTACGTTTATTAGATAAAAATGTTTACAAATTTCATAGAAAACGACTCCCATGCATTTCTTAGGATTAAAATTCGGTGTTTTAAAAACAAATCTTATTTTTCATACACTGTTCTTTTGCGTTTTCTATGCTATATTTTAAATATTTTATTCCTTCATTCACATAAAAATATAGCAACACAAATCTAAAACAGCAAACATTTCAGCAGATATTTCTTATATAGTTCTTCGACACAAATAAATTTTTCATCACGTTATCTGTATGTATCTGCAGGAAGAAAATATATTTCCCCAATGATGGCATGCACACAACAGTTTCGAATTTCGAGATAGCCCTTTCTGCATCGGAAATGATTTCGAAAACAAGCATTTCGTACAAGATCGAGAAACGTATCTGTAGTTTACTACCTTTTGTATTTCGTATCGGAGCTATATTTCCTTTCCTTCCATTTCCGAATGGATGCTTGCATGAGAGTAACGGAAGTAAATCTCTCCAATTTCGAAAGATATCGCGCAGAATGCGGGAGAAAACTGTTCTGCCTGAACATGTTTTCGCTTTCCGATATTTTGATTTTTACTCCGTTTTTTCTCAATTCCGTTCAGCATCTCCGTTTTTAGGTGCATTTACATTCGATTTCACTCCCAGCAGCATGATATTGGCGAAAATATCACTAAAATTCTGAAGAGAAACAAGGGAATAGGAAATCTCTTGGAGAGCGACTGCTTTTGCTTTCGGTTTTTTGGCAGTTATGGGATAAATAGAAAATAAATCGAAACAAAAATCTTCCTCGAACTGGTATTTAGTAGTAATTCATATCCAGCCGCGCATAGAGATGTTGTAATTTTTTCCAATCTTTAAAACAGAGAATAGAGAACAAAATAATAATAATAATAATAATAATAATAATAATAAATGCGTTAAAATGAAATCTGCGATAGCAAATTTCAAGTTATCATGAGAGAACATTATTATTTTTAAGTCATTATTTGTCTTATTTAATTTAAGTCATTAACCAGTTTAAACAGGTTTATGAGAGCTCCAAAACTTTTTTTGCCAGCTGAGAAAAAGTTGAAAATGAAAATTGCCATTTATACTTTATTCATTTCTTACGCGATTTCGAGCTTCAAAACTCCCTAACCAAAACAACATCAGGTTCTCACAAAAAGGAATGCCAAGTTTGGAAGCTGAATAACGAGTATTTCCGTCGCAAAGCGATTTCCAAATGAGAAACTATTTACCAATAAATTTTTAAACATATTAATTTATATAGAATTTTTATGAAAATATTTTTGTAAAAAGAAACTGCTATTATTTAATTTTGAGATCATAAAACAGTTTCCAAATGGATTAATCTTAGAACAGGAGTCAAACCCTTCAATGTTTCCCGTTTAAGAATGAATGGAGTGATATTTCCCCTTTGGGGAAAAGAGAAAATACTTTCATCAAAACTGTTATTAAACGCAAGTGATGTTTATTTAAACATATTAAAAAAATTAAATTATTTAATTTCCTTAGAAAAAAATTACTTTCCATAAAAATAACAGTTATGATGTTATAGTTCTACGCCAACCTTTTAAAAACGCATCTGCTTTAAAAGAAGCATACATAATGATATTGCAATGCTGGTAAAAGCAGATAAAAATATACGCGATTAAAAGATAATGAGGAAAATTCACCATTTATGCTTTATTCATTGCCTACGCGATTTCGAGCTTCTAAACCCCCTAACCAAAACAACATGGTTTCCCATGATTAAAAAAAAATATATATATGCATTTCTTGGTTTTTTTTTAATTTTTGTTTATTATCATGTGAGAACATAATATTGTCTTGCATGAGGTTTTTGAAGCGATTTGAAGGCAACACATTCTTGAAGCATCAAAATGCGTAGGCAACAAATTGGCGATTTATCCCTTTTTTTATTTTGGTGTCGGTTTTCACATAATAGCTTTTGAAATATCTATCGTCTGCTAATGTAGTTTTATTTTGTAGCCGGCTTTCACAGTATAGTTTTTTCATTATCTATCGTCTGTTAATGTAGTTTTATTTTGAAGTCGGCTTTCACTGTATACCTTTTGAATTATGTATCGTCTGCTGTTGTAGTATTTCCCTTGGAAATCGCAGTGTTATTGCCTAACTAACGCAACGTTTTTTTTTTTTTTTAAATAAACTAAACAAGTTAAAATATTGTATGTTTAAACGATAAAGATTGTTGGTTCAGGGATAATTTCAACTAATTAACGTAAGTTATTAGAAAATAATGCGGAAGGTTGTCACATTTGGCGATTTATCGCCAACTAAAGTTACAACTTGATTTCCAAATTATACATTCCCTGAATTCTTACGAATTTTCTTAATTAATTTAAATCATTAACCAGTTTAAACTTACTTGACACAATCATAAGACTATAAAATTACGCATGCGTCGGTATTTAGAAAAACGATGGATTTTTTTCATCTCAAAATTGGTCGAGCTCCAAAACTTCGTTTGCGAGCTAGAAAAATTGAAAAAAGAAATTTAAAACAAATTATTATTATATATAGAGAGATTATATAGAGAGAGATAAAGAGAAGGGGACAGAGACCGACAGACAAATCTCGCGATTGTTTCAAACAGGTTTAAACTAGCTTATGACTTTAATTAAGACAAATAATAACTTAAAAATAATAATGTTCTCACACGATAACTTGAAGTGATAGTAGATTTCATTTGTTTCATTTCTTTATTTTATTTACTCTTAGTTTCTCTTTTAACTGGTTCGCATTTCCATATATTTTAATATCTTTTTTTTTCCCTTTATTTCGAATAGTGGTATTGAAAATTTCCAGAATTGGACAAAATCCTAGATTCAGAAGATAGGTCAGAATTTTCCTTTAAGGGAACAGTGGACTTTGAAATAAGCGAAAATGGACGAAAAGCAACAAATTTTATTTTAATCGCTTCATCACCAAAATATTTATTTGTGTTCAACCAAAAAAAAGTGTCATAATATGTAAATTTTAGTACAATGAATATTTGAAGGGTAATAAGGAAAATAAAGTACATTTCAATGACTTGTCTCAAAATAATATCGTAATCGGACTTAAATATCTTTGAAATGTTCCAGGTGCCTTAATTTTTGAAGAAATTATATTCAATACCTGTGATAATAAAGATTTTAGTTAAAGATTAAAAGAAAATAGGGTATGCATTTTTAATAGTTTAAAGTCAATTTTAGTTCAGTAAAAAAGCAAATTCTTATCAAAATTTAGTAAGAATGTATAAAAACATTTCTAAAAATTTAGCATTTTATTAAAATTACAAAATTACAGGAAGTTTTGTTACAAATAAATTTTTATAGGGTAATAATAAAAAAATAGAAAAAAAAATTAAAAATTCAGCTGCCTAAAATATTTTAATATAATTTTTTTTCATTTTTTAAAAATTTAACATTTTGTTTTTAAAAAGTTTTTTTAAGAAATTAAATGTAGTAATATTTTAATGCATAAAAAGTTTCATAATTTTAAATGAATAATTTGTAAAAGTATCTAATGCCCCAACCCCTTAAAGTCTTTTTTTTTTTTTTTTTTTTAAGAAACTATTTATGTATGAAATTTACCAAATATTAAGAAATCTAGAAATGTGACAGATTTTTATGCTTTGAATTTAGTCTAAAATATTTCTCAATGCTTCTTCTAAAACTCAAATAGTTTGTTTTCACATTCTTTCAGATCTCTATTTGAGCCAATATTTAGGGGATTTTTAATAATAAAAGAAGAAATTAAGTTTTTTTAAAAATATTATTGTTGAATTTTCATCCTCAGTTAAAACATTAGCTTTGGCATTCCGGAAATTCAATACAAAATCATTAATTTTTCTTTTTGAATCTGAAAAAAGGCTAATTTTGAAAAGACAAAATGCTTACACTTGCATAAACAGTAATTTAAACAGTCAATATTGAAGAAAGTGACAAAAAATATGGAAATATCTTTTTTTGTTGTTAATAACGAAATATACTTATTTCTTAATTTTTTAAAAAAATCTATTATATATTTTCTTATTAACATACTGATTTTTTTAAATATACATTCTATGAATAGACTTATCATGAAAGCAGAATTGATTTTTTTTTTCAAATTAAGTTGGCACCTTTTACAAAAATTAATTTTGGTATTTGAAAATAATGTAATATACAATATTATTCCACTGATACTTAAAAAAATAGGCCTTTTATGTTTGATTTCCCACGGCGGGGGACACCTCGTAATTAAGGATGATACGTCTCCTGCATGGGGTTGGTTTTCGCCACCCTGGAGAGTACACGAAAGGGTGAGGATCCAGCTCTTTCCATTGATGACGGGACGTACTTCCTTAGGGAAGGGTTGTACCGTGTCTGGGAATGGCCTTTAGGACTCAACCACAGTTCCCGCCAGTACTGCTGTTGTGGCGGCCCGCTCATTCAAGTTTTTCTGTGTGCAGGTCGGAATAATCAGTTTGTGATTATGTTTGATATTTATATGTAGCTTTGCAGTTAATAATTTTATATTCAAGGAATTATTTGAGATTTTTATTCTTAATAATATAGCAAGTACCAGTATCAAATAAATGATACTGAAAAGAATTTCGTCATATAAAACGTATATCACAAATAAAATTGATTAATCAGATTTTAATTGATCTGCTTATTTGCTCAAATTCTATCGCCTAGGTATCTTCAAATGCCTTTTCTCTACAACAACAATCAATAATGCCTTTTCTTTTCAGTTTTTTTTTCACCTTAATAAATCTTTTAATCAATATTATACGTATTCCAAAAAAAATTAAATTAGCTTCGCTTTCATTAACCTAACGTAGTAATCTTAACCTCAAAAGCGAGATTTTATCACATTTCACACACAAAAAAAAAATGAATGACCGCGCACTCATCTGCTGCCTCATTTTAAAAATGAAGTAGGAAACCAAAGCGCTGTGAACGTGGCACTTTGTTTCCATTATGAGAGCGCCTAAATGTCTTAATAAGAAACACTTACAGCTCCATTGGTTTCCTGAAAACTACAATTACCGAGTCGGCTTAGAGACGCCAAATGGCGTTCTCAGGTGTCTTGTTAACACATTACCCTGCAATTCCGGCCCGCGATAGCATCTCGCTAAGTGCCCAGTTAACGGCCCGCACTGCCGGCTCGTTCCACGTTGTCATTCGAAGGACATTGTTTTATATACGGGAGCGTCGCTCATTCCGGGAGACGTATTTCCCGGAGATTAATAGACTGGGAACTTTCAGTTGAACGCAGTCCTAATGAGCAGAGCGGCGGATCTTGCTTTGGGAGAAATTGATTTTGCTCAAAATGGCTGCCTTAATCACCCTATAAATGTTCGCTGGGATGTCAGGTTATCTGGCGGACTCCAGATTTGGAGAAAGTATCTTCATCTTTTTATTGAGTGGAACATTGTGGTAGTTCTGTTTTGTTATTTACCTTCCTTTTTATTTTCTAATATACAAAGAGATAAAAAGCAGCACAACAATAAAAGAATTCGACCTCTAGGATTTTGAGAATTTTTAATTTTTAAAATCCGATTAGCAGAATAAAAAAAAATCATTTCTCGCAGTCTTCTATTTGTTTGCAAGTGAATTCGTAAGAATAAATTCAAGAAAAAAAAATCAATGGCATTTTGTACAATGGGAAAATTGTATTAAATTTTGAGATATGCAAACAATTTTAGATGCCTATTAAACTTTGCCCGGTGCTATGAACATGATGACTCGTCAGAGCAGCAAATATAATCTTCACATCCAAACTTTACACGGTTTCATATGAAGGGTCACAAAAGATGAACTGTCTAATATCCTGACTACGTAAGTGTCAAAATCGCAGTTAATAAATTAAAAGAAAATTGTCTAAAGTGTTGAAACAAAACTCTGCATGTGTATCAGACTCTTCCCCAAATGATGAAAAGACATTCGTCAAAAGTGAAAAGCAATTATTAATTATATACATAACGATGGGTACACAATCGTTTATAGAAATGCATGGCGCACCACAATATATCTGAAAACATGAATGTCGAAGGAGAACTATCTGTTTAACTGTCAAGTGTCCACACAGACAAATAACAGTTTTTCATTGCCATTAGCTTACTTTGAAAATTATTACTTCCAGAAAATAGGAAGATCGCTTTGAAACTTACTGAGGTATCCGAAAGCATGTGTTAATCCTTTGTTTTCATAAAAAGGTATCTTTTGTCAGTCTTTAAAATTCAATTATATTGCTTATAATTAATTTTGAAATGAATAAATATTATCTACCAATTTTAATATCTACCATATCTAACACATTATCAACCAACTATAATATCCACCATATTATCTACCTTATCTAACATATTATCTACCAACTATAATATCCACCATATTTTCTACCATAACCAAATATCCTCCATAAGACGATTAAAGCCATTGATTTAGTAATACAATACTATAGAATTGATATTAAATTGGTAAAGCATATATTTTAATTTTTGTAATTTGTTTTTTGATCCTATAAAATGTAAATAAATTATATTTACTGGAAAAAAATATTTTAGCTTCTATTTTAAATTTATTCTATAAAAATAAATTTTATGCTAATGTAGTATGGATTGCTGTTATGAACTTAAGTTTCAAACTTGAGTTTGCTGATGATTAACAATTAAAAAAATGATGACACTATTCACTAGCATATAAAGAAATGTTAATTTTAGTGTGCATTATACAAATAATCTGATAAACAAAACCCTTTCAAATTTGAATGAAAAATGTCTTAGTTCCTTTGATTTGAGACCGGATTTAAAATTAGTTCATAATGAATTATTATTTGTTTTATACATTGTAAAAAATAAAATTCAGATATTATTTTTTTAATTAAAAGAAACCTTCAAATCTCTAAGTATAATTGTTTCACAATTTAAAACAAATAAGTATCTCTAATCTTGAATTAGAATACTTAACATCAATTTTTGTTTTACCACATTATTAAATATTGGTAAATTGAAATTGCTCCCAATTAAAACAATTCCTATAGTTAAGTACAAAGAAATAAACATTAGCAGATTTTTTTTTCTTTTTACAAACTTTTTAATCATTTTCTTCTATCTGAACATGCTATAAACAAAAGGTAAATATTTAATGTCGAATTTTGCATTTCATACTCGTGGCGCCATCTAGTAAAACATACAAAAATTATTTTATCATTATGATAAACCAAAATATGTAAAAATTGTACATTCATCACACCAGAATATAAACAAAATGGAAAAGGAATTTAATTGGTGATAAGTAAGAATAGGAAAAGAATGATAAATACTCAGATCAAAAAAATGTATTATTGTGCTTAATCGCATGACTATTTAATCATGGTTTTTTTTTTTTTTTCATACCGTTATCATCTTGATGAGAACTATAATAAACTATAGTTCGAATTTGTAAGAAAAAAAATAATAACTAAACGCCCGATACATGTGTGCTGAAATCTGAAAAGTAGCAAATATTATAGTTTTATGAAATAATTAGGTAAACCTGTTCTCTTAGATAATTTTGCGGAATATTTAATAACAAAGACTTTTCATTACAAAATACAATTATACAAATGTTTGTTAACAGAGTAAAATCTTGCTTCATCAGGATACATGTTTAAAAAAATCTTAGATTCACTCTTTTTTATATCATTAAAAACAATTTATATTTAGATAAAAGCAACCATGAAATTGAATAAAAATTTGTTCAAAAATTATCAAATATATTGACGGAATTAAGCAAATATTTCAACAATCAAAAGACAGCAGGCTTCATTAATATAGCAAAATAAGGAATTGCTTTATATAATCCATTCGTACAAAATAACTAGACGCAGTTGTAATGCATTATTAAAACCAAAATGCGTAGCAATCAGCATGTGCCGTGATATTTTGCAAGCAAATTAACAAATTCATTCGTGAATTGTGTATAGAGCATGACTTTATTCGTTATTATATTTCAATATAATTACAAAATAATTTATGTACTCAATGTAATTACAAATTTATACCAAATGTGAATAAATATAACTATATCTTAGAAGATTACTGTGACTATGGCAAAACTATTTTTAGATGTAGTGCAAAGTCATAAAAAAAATATTACGTAGACTTTTATTCTACGAAGACTATGTTGTTGATATAAGAAATTTAACTGATACATCAAGAGGTGAAAAGAATTTCTAACATTTGGAAATATCGTTACTTTAAGAAATATAAGGCAATGAAAAAAAAATATATAAAACGAGCTTCAAATTTGAAAAAATCAACTTAAAGTGTCCGGTCTTATTTTCAGTAAAAATTCAGGAATTGGAAAATCCATTAATTTTACTTCACTATCTCATGTACATTAAGAAACAGGTAAGAACAAACATGCAACTTCTTTTTACATTTTTACGGAATTTGTTTATTAATATTAAAATTCAAAGAAAGAAGAAAAATTACAATAGAAACTCCCTAGAATAATAAATATTCTAGATTAAAAAAAATTGCATATAATTTTTGTTTAGTATAATGGTTTTTTTTAAATAATACCTTAATAAAAAAAATTAGTTTCCAGATAATCTAAATATATTTCTAAGGTTATCTAATGAGGAAGTTTTTAAATTTTTAATTAATAATAAAATATATTATCAGTGAATCAATGAAATCGTTATAAAACATGTTTTGTCTGATATTAACTTGACAAGGAAACAATACACACACGTATAAAATAATCAGTTCGTTATCTACAGCAATCACTGAAATAAATGAAAAGTATGAGCACGTGTAACCTGATCACAATATCTCTTTTCCAGGAACAAAGGATCCTATCAGATATTTCAAAAGGTCGCTAAGTGCATTTCTATTTTTGAAAATGCCCCAAGCGATAAAAGGAATAAATAGGGAAGAAAAATAAAAAACGGTAAAAAATTCAAATATCGTCGATTTATTTATTTTTTCTAACGATTTTCATATTTTTGATAACGGAAGGTACATTTTGTAAATTTCTGCGTCATTAATATTCATTATAATTTTCAAAGGCAATTCTAAATATCTATAAATGATAAATAATTCAGACAAATAATAAAATAATTATTTATCTATTATTTTGAATTTGCAATTATTTTATCTAAAAGACTCATTAAAAATTATTCCAAATTATTATAGATTGATCTTTTTACTTTACTTTTTCTCACCGTCTCTTTCTCTTAGTATTGTGTGAGAGAATATGTTACGTAATCAAACATAAATCTCTCCATCTTAAGATCGTGAATTAAAATTATTCATACATGTCTATTATCACATATTCTGAGCAGTCACGAATTTTTCAGAATGAAAAATTCTGATATATATTCCTTAATATAATTTAATTTTTAATTGATTTTCCGTTTTTTAATTTTAAATTAGCCGATAATCCTGTATTCTAAAATTTCTCTTTCTTTTTTTTTAATCCCAGTCCTATTTTTCATTTAAATATTTCTAACACGCGCTCTAGAAAAAATTGATGAGTACGGAGTTCTCACTATCCAAGCTTAAGGCTAAAAATCCCTAACAGCTACGACGCAGCTTCTAAAGATGCTTAAGATTCTCTTTTTAAAACTAACACATAACACAGAAATTCCTGTAAGAATCTCTAATTTTAAGTATTAAGGGGAAAATTTCTCACACTTTCGCTCTTTTGTTCTGGTGTAAACCAAAGATGTTTCATCAATCCTCCTCATGTACTAACTTTAAACTTACATGGAAAAATAAATTGAGTTTAAACTTTTAGTTTGCATTCTTTTTGGTCGCTCTCCTGCAATATTACCCTACACACACACGCACGCACACACACACACACACACACACACACACACAAGCTTATATATGTAAAGAAACACAAAAACAGAAATTTATATTACATAAATCTTTCTTTTAATGTTATTCAGTTTTATTCCCCATTCAAAGAATAATTAGGCAACCAATTGCTTGAAAACAATTTCAAGGTAAAATAATCTATCTTGAATGCATTAAATGACTTTCTGAAATCGTTTAAGGCAGTATGAGGATGACATAAACGATTATGCAATAAATGCTTTTCTACAAATATTATATTATTCATTTAAATACAAAGAGATAAAATTTTGTATGCAATGGCGTCATAGCCAATCTTCTGGGCATTTGTAATAAATAAATAAGTAAATAGATAAAATCTTGTAGATAAAAAACTTGAAGGCAATAAAATAAATTAGGATGCGGTAACAATGGTAAACAGGTAAGGTAACAAATAGATAAATATATTGTAATCGAAACTGAATTCTGTCTCAGTTTTATTGAATTTATATACATATTGATTAAAAGGCCAAGATTACAGACATAAATTCTTGTTTAGTGGCAAAAAGAAAGGCTTATTTCTATTCTTAAGGGAGAAATTATTCATGTAGAATAAAATTGTCATCCTCACTCGTTTGTTAATTATTAATTTTAAAATTTGTTTTGAGATTCAGCATCATTTTGGCGTTTTTAATACACACAAATTAGCTTTCATAATTCATTTTCGGTGCAAGTCTATATTAGACAGTTCTTTTTGTATTTCAAGTGTTTTTTGCATATTTTATTTAAGTGGTACTTGTAAATATAATTTAGTTTGAATAATAATCTCTTTTTAAAGTAGATAAGGAAAAGGCAAACAGACCACAAATTGTTTGCATTAAGGTGATTTATTAAGATACATAACATTATATTACTCGTTCCTTTTAGTTAGTTTTTTTTTTTTAGGTTCTTACGATATAATAATGTCTTCTCAGATATGCGTGCCAAAACATTCACTTTCATTTTGCTACAAAATTACATGATTATTATTGAAATTTATAAGGCATATTTGTTATCATATATTCTTCAATTATTTTTAATAATTTATAGAAATAATTAATTTTTATCTTCATTATCTCCATTTTTTGCAGAAAATTTTAAATTATGAAACATTAGAATATTGTCGTTTCATTTCTGTTTAGTATCTTCGAAAAATATGAATACTTTTGGAAAGAAATTCGCCAAACGCTTTCATTTGCTGATGATATTTTTGACGAAAAGAACATTTCACTATCAATGTCCAGAAGAAATTATCCTTTTTAATATACATAAAATAATCAATAAATTGTTTGTGATCTTTTGTTTATTGATTAGCATTTGCAAGATAAATCTTATTAATAAGTGTAAAGATAAAAGCAGTAATCTTTGCCATCAGTTCTAACAAAACCCTTGTAATCCATGGCTTTTGAAAGCAGGTCAAAACTAGATTTTTCTCGCATTGTTCCACTGCTTCTTATATATTTTTACACTTGATCTATATCCTTTTGATAAGTGCATGACGGGAAGAGGGGGAGGGGTTGGTGTTACTTATCAAGTCATATTTTCCCGTTAAAATATGATACGCCTATCATCTCGGCACTCTTTATTGTCTTTTTTTGAATGATGCAATCGCCGGAACATCATTTATTTATGTGCTATATAACATAGACATTGCGTATGTAAATATGATAATCAAAAACAATGAAATGATATAAGCAGGAAAATTTAGCTAGATTTCCGAAAAAAAAAATTCTGAGCAAAAATAAGACAATGCATTTAGTAGTAGTTCTAATACAATTCTATTGGTGCACTGAGAGTAAAAATATCGTAAAAGTTTTGAAATAATTCAATTTCTACTTTTCTGCAATAAATGTCTACCTTTTTTTTATTTTAATTAATATTCGCAGTTATAAATATTATGGTAAACTGAAATCAATTTTTAATACAGTTAACTAGCAAGGGCTGCTTTAAGTGATAAATGAAAATTTAATTAGATAAATGATAAACTGATAGTTATATCTTGAAAATATAAATATACTGTACTGTCAATAAAAAAGCATTAAACTTTCAAAACTCTCTCCTCTCAAGGAGGAAATAAAAATCAATTACCAACATTACCCTTTACAAACTTGAAAGAAGTCAAGTTGAATAAAAATGCTTGATTATTTTCTATGTAACAATTGGTTTTTTTATGACGCAAAGGTCATTTTCCTGAACATACTACGTCAGGCAAGTCTGTAAAATAATGTCAAGATAAAAATATAACTTTTTAATTCATAAAATACCTTTCTATAACAAATATTATATTTCATATTTGTAAAATTCTTTAAATTGTTTTAAAAATGTTACCTGCCAGTTGTTATATGTGAACCTGCCAGTCGAGAAAGAACAAAATTTTGAAATAAATACATGGTTAATATGAAGAAACAAATTTCTAAAATTAGGACAAATATTTACTTTAGTAAAATGGATTTACAGTAAATAAAATCTGAGTATATTTTAAGTGGAACAATTTTAAAATTGATCAACTAAACTGTAAAAAAAAATGTATTCTATAAAATTATTTGCCTTTATTTGGATGAATCAAAATTTAGTTAAATTATTGTTTGAATATTAATTAAATTCTGATTATATTGAAACGGAGCATCGTCATCGAATTTGCAATCTTGAACTAAAGTTCAGAACTTAAACATTTCAGAAACTAAGTAAAAAATTGATTGCAATCGGATTCATGTTATATAAAAGTATGTAAAACACCGTTCATAAACTATAAATAATATTAGATTTCCAAGAAGATATATCATAAGAATAATATCTTTTTTCATCATTCATAGCAAGCAATCTTTAAAGTAATATATATATATATATATATATAATCAAAATCCTTTGGAGCAATAATTTACTGTTATTGAATAAATCGTTGTTTCCCAATGCTTTTCTTCAATTCTGAGAATGCAAAGAGATTTATTAACTGTCAAATCTTTCGATTCTATTGGATCTGGAAGATTACTTCGAGAAGAGCATCATTTTATTACACTAAATAACGCACATTTTATGTAAAAATAAAATTATGGAAAGAAATAGACACGAAAATAAACGAAGGAATGGGTTATGAGTTTTTAAAAATATCAAAAAGGGTAGCTGATTCTCATTGGATTTTGATTTTATCATATTCATCATAATATATATTTTTTACAGTTTATTTTGTGACATAATAAAAATCGTTAGATATGAGTGATAAAACTAGAGTAGCAAAATAAATTTCCTGGATGAGTTCAATATATTTTAAATGAAGGAAGAATTGAAAAAAAAAGGATTTTTGAATAAAAATAATTACTATTAATATGCTGTGAGAAATATTTGAAACCAAGATACACATCCTGAAACATAAGTTGTAAGTTATGTATAGTTAAAGTTACAAAGTGTTTATTGAAAACTAAAGGCATACAGTTGCAATTCATAGCTTAAAGTTATTTAATTATTAGAATACATATGTTTGAACATAGATGCCTTTAGCTTACAATAGCCTCTCTGGGTTGAATTCATTTCAATTAAATCTCGTATGCATTATTTTATGATTAATTAAAGTATTTTGTATTATCATATTGTGATAAATATTTAAAGCCGTTTGTATTGTTATAGTTTTATAACTATCAAATTAAAATGGTTGTCATGGTGGGAATATGAACTTTCTTAATAAAGCGAACACCATCGCGTCACAAGGGCATTAAAAATGCAAACTATCTGCTTAACTTTTCTTTGTACAAATTAACTTTAGCTGTACTGAAACTTCGGTTTTTTTTTTAAATTTATTTAAAATGTACGTGTGTGCGGTGTACGAACAAATAAGTATAAGATTTTTTTTTCTGTTTCTTTCAATAACGAAAAAAAAAGCTAGAACAGTTCATACAATGATTCAATTTCAAGATTTTTTTTTAAAATTATGCAAAAAAATATTTCTGTCAAAATACCGCAATAATATTTTACGATAATTAGATTGGGATCATAAACAGCATATTTTTTAAAAAAAGTTTTCCCAATTACATATTTTTGCACTTAAAAGTATATTTGTACCTATTGTTGATAACTCAAATATTTGTAGGTTTGTTAGGCTTATAGAAACGCGATGCACGGACGTGCACACATACACACACAAACAGGGAGAGGCACATTTTCGTTTAACGTCAGTAGAGAAAAAAAATAATGCGGAGATTTAGATCAAGATTCAAATTACATTTTCCACCTGAATTACTTTTAATTATAAATTTAACTCGTGTCAAGTAAGAAAGAAAAATTACATTGCGAAACTCGTGGTTACTTTAATATTTCACTTCTTTTTTTTTCTGCAAATCATTTATGATTTTTTAAATTCAATTTTATATTTATTTTAGCTTTACGTAAATTTACACCAAATGTTCTTTTATCTGGCGCTTTATGTGAGTCAATAATCGAATATTCCTTTTACATTGCATACATTTCTAGATAAAATTTTGAAGCATGCAAATTGTATGCAATTCAAATATATAGGTAAAATAATAGAAATGCGCTCATTGTTCCGTATTTTTTGTGCTTTATTTTGTACCTCTAAACAATCAATAAAATATATTTTTTGAAATGTTTGGATTGTTTTTTCGGTATGTTTCTACATAAATTGATTCACTCATGTTGACATTCATTTAAAGATCTTAATTAGTTTTATAATAAGAAATGATGCCATTATCTTCTAGAAATATAGGTTATTAGGGAAGAAAACACGAAGAGCAAAACTGTGAATAAAGGAATTTATTCTCAAAGATTTCTAGAAATCCAGATATCAAAAATTTGAATATTGTCTAATCACTATTTTTTTCCATTATTTACAGGTTTTGAGAATGAAATTCTATTCTTTTGAGGTTATAAAAGAATTGTAATATGGTAAGAAAGTTTTTGCGATTTAAGTGGCAAAGAGAGTACGAAGTTAACTGCACTTTGAGACCGGAAGAGCGAAAAATTCAAGAAAATAAAAAGTAATTTCATTTTGCTTTAAATATATCCAAGATATAAAATTACATTGTTTAATCAAAGTCTGCATTGTTTAATAATTTTTTAGAATGCGGATATAATTAACAAAAAATTCAACTACTTTTAGTGCGTTTCAGTCGTTGCATTTGCATAAATATGGCAAGAGGAGAGGCAGCTGTTTTCCTAAATGCCTCATAAGTTAAAGCCTCATTGCATGAGCGTAAGACAGGTTGATCCTTAAAAATATGTAATGGGGAGTTCTTTATTCGAAGAAAAAATCACTTGTATTGGCATTGATTTCAGCAATTATCGCAAAAGTACTCTGATTACAAACTAATATGGTTCATATAGAATAGTTTAAAGTTTTTGTAAAGTCCCATATGAATTCTAAGATGGATATTATTTTTCAAAACCTAAGTCAGTTTTGTTATATTGACGTTGCATTTTAAAGCTGTATTGGCATTTTAAAGAGGACATTTTGGAATGGATCTTGATAAAAATAATAATAGTAATTTTTATGAGCATATAGAAAAAAATATGAATACAAAGATAGAGGCACTGTTTCGAGATAAGAGTTGTAAAAACTTTTGAAAACTTAAATCATATTTACATAGATTCGAATTGCAAATGTGTATTTATAATTATCAAATTTAATAAATCATAATAGTTAAGTGTAATTTATCTATCTTATTTTTAGCTTTAATTATGTTAGGTCAATGAAATATTGCTTTTTAAAGTCACTACAAATTTTTAATAGGTGCATTTTGTTTACTATAATTGGAACTTTGAATTTAAAATACATTCTTTAACATTTAAAACATTTAAGGCGAAAACATACTTAGATTAGAATTATTCTGAATAAAATATTTTAAAATATCTAACTTTCAGGTTTATTAAGGAGCATCAAAAATTAATAGACTATTATTTAAATACTAAATTGGCTGTTAAATAAAAAGCTATATTTTTCTGTCACATCTAATCATAGACGATCAGCTCGTTTTCACACATTTCCCTGAATCTCGACATACTTGAAAATCAAGATCGATGTATCAAGGTTTTGTCTTATACTTTCAATTATAAATCGAGAAATTGAAGAAAATGTAGCGGTGGCAAAAAAAAGAAGAAAATTAGATATAAAAATAAAATTACAGTAGTTTTCGAATGCTTGATTAAAATTATAATATTTATTAACAAAAAGTAATTTTATTCTTAAAAAGTTTCAGAACTCGGTCAAATATGATATACATTATCGGTAAAATAAAGTTATTTTCTTAAAAAAAAAAAAAGATTTTTGGTCAGATCCTTGACTGGAAAAGTTTGAATTTGAGTTTTTATCTCTAAATCTTTCCAACTTATTTACATTTTTCTTTTGATTGAATCCCTTTGATTGATGATTGACCCTTTGTTAATTTAAACTGATAGAAAGATCCACGAAACGGGATATCAGATTTAAATTTTTGCTTTTATCAAAGAATTATGGTTTAGATTTCTGATATATTTAGTAACATAGCAAGCAAGTACTGAGAAATTAAACTAACTACACTGGTGTGCAAAACTTAAGCAACAGGTATGTTTTTTACCATAACTTCACGAGAAATCATCTGAGAGACATGAAATTCAGAAATGAGATACAGCATTTTGTTCTGAAAGAATGACGAAAGCATAGTTGCGCAGAAATGAATACAATGCATACAGTATGGAATCAAACAAAAAAAGGCTTTATTGAACTCATAGTATCGTTACACATGATTGTCTGTCCAAGAGGAAGAACAGCAACCAGATGTTCCTTAGTATGGGATATGCCCTCCCCTTACAACAATGGTTGCTTCGCACCGTCTCCCCATACTCAGCACCAGAATGCCCAACAGTTCTTGAGGTAAGAGTTCCCATTCCTCAATCAGCATCTGTTTAAGTTGTCGGGTGTTCCCAGGAGGATGTAATCGTGCCACAAGGCGTCTCCCCAAAGCATCCCACACATGTTCTATCGGATTTAAATCAGGGGAGCACGCCGGCCAATCCATTCGAGTGATATCTTCTCTTTCCTCCTGGAGTTGTCGTCTACGGAGGCATTATGATGAACGGGCGGACTGAGTTCCATGTTTTCGACAGAAGTTCTGTAACTGGAGATCGCTTTTGTCAGGAGGTGATCCTTCCCCATGTGCGTCTGTTCCGAGGTGCCATTGGATCAGACTTCGTTTTTATGGATGACAATGCAGGGCTACACAGGACTCATGCTGTTGAGGAGCTCCTGGAAAGTGAAGATATCACTCGAATGGATTGGTCGGCGTGCTCCCCTGATTTAAATCCGATAGAACATGTGTGACATGCTTTGGGGAGACGCCTTGTGGCACGATTACATCCTCCTGGGAACACCCGACAACTTAAACAGATGCTTATTGAGGAATGAACACTCTTACCTCAAGAACTGTTGGACAATCTGGTGCTGAGTATGGGGAGACGGTGCGAAGCAACCATTGCAGTAAGGGGAGGGCATATCCCATACTAATGAACATCTGCTTGCTGTTCTTCCTCTTGGACAGACAATCATGTGTAACGATACTATGAGTTCAATAAAGCCTTTTTTTGTTTGATTCCATACTGTATGCATTGTATTCATTTCTGCACAACTATGCTTTCGTCATTCTTTCAGAACAAAATGCTGTATCTCATTTCTGAATTTCATATCTCTCAGATGATTTCTCGTGAAGTGATGGCAAAAAACATACCTGTTGCTTAAGTTTTGTACACCAGTGTAGTTAATCAATATTTATTTTTATAATTTTTAGCAGCTTAAGCTATCATTTTTTGTCTTTAGATTTTAATATCATTTTATTATACTGAAATATTAAATCTTATTTTTACCTATGTCATAATTTTTACTGTATCTAAATATTATTGAATCCTCCCGTTTCATTTGAAGGTTGGAAGACGTAAAATATAAAGACAATTGGACAATGACTGTCAATGAGAAAGATATACTCGAAACAACAGCAAATCCTAAACACATGTAAGTCTTTCTTACATCTCAAAACAAATGAAAAATTTTGGATCTATTTTCGAAATAGTCAAAAAGTACTTTAGTTTTCTAAAGCAAACTGATAAAACCCTTTTAAAGCCCTTAAATAAAACTGATTGAAATTCGGAACATGAATACTTTTATCTGCATGCTCAGAATGTTCACAAAAACTAAATAAATGCATAAATTGTTACAATTGCAATTTTTAAAATTGCATTTGCAAAACAGTTTCCGTATCTATTATTACCTATATGGCTAACCAAATGATAAATTATGAATACTTCAAAAAGGTTTCTCCTAAATGTGTGAAACGGAAAATTGTATAATGAAGTTAATACCAAATTATCGAATTAAAATTCATCTGTATGGATGCTATTAATGTATAAAAATTATTTTTCAAATTAAATCAAATGATCTGTGGAAATTGAAAATTTTCCATATTTCAGAAAACACTATTTCGTAATAAATGAGTTTATGTTCAATTGAGATGTTATCTAAGTAGATGTAAGCCTCTTTAAAGTTTGGATTTGTTGACAATTTAGGAAGAAACCTCATTATTGCATCTCTTCAATTGTTGCAAGAATGTATTAATTTAAAAAAAAATATTTTTCTATCTTGATATTTAAAACTTCCAATATTCTGCAATCATCCATACGTTTGCTAGATATTTTATATACTCTTATACAAAATTATTTGCATTTCAATGAATATTGTACGTGATTTATAAAAAATAAATTTATTTATAATATCTAAAATAGTTTATTTTTAATTTCATTGATTAGAAAACACCTCAAATAACTCAAAATATTTCAATATAGATAAATGTTCATATCACTATAAATTATGATTTGTTTAAAATTATTAGAACGATCAAAAATTTCCGGTGAAAAAACAGCAAAACCAAATTATTATTTTTAAAATTAAATAAAATGTATTAATATTTAATTTGTGTACCTTCACCATCTATCACTGCATTCAGTGATCTAATTCATATAATCAAGTTGTTTCTGATAGTTATTTGCACTATTTGGCGCTGTGTCATTCATCTTTGATCGTTTCAAAATACCAGCTTTTATTTTTTCGCTCTCCCAAAGTAAATTTCTTTTTTTAAATCTACAAATACATTCGGATTTATTCAATATTTCAATCGGATTAAGATATGTAGTGGTCACATCGGTTCATTATTATTTGGGAGATGGAGGGTACAATAAACTTGAAAATTTGTCTTTGACCTATTCACAAATTTTCAATTATGTATTTAATGCCTTTACTTTCAAACATTATAATTCTATTAAAAATTATAAAGAAAACTATCATGCCATTACAAGCATATATTTCCATGTTTTTCTATTCGCCAGATTTTTAAATTTATTTAAACATCTATCTTATCCGTGGTCGTTTACTCCTCTTCCATTTAAAGATCTTCTATTTGTTTTTGTTTTTTCAGATTTTAAAACATTGTCTTAGATTTGGGAATCTTTTGAAAGATACATTTTCATAAAAGTCAAGTGCTTTGCAGTATTTTGTTTCTAGATATATAGAGGTGTTTTTTTCCCCTTTGGAGGAAATCCTGAACTATTGCTTCAACAACTAAGTGTTAGGCTTGATGATATCAATTTCTAATCTTGTATCATCTCCTCAGAAGGTATCTCTTTCATTTTCAGAGTACATACATAGTACATCATACGATGATATAGAATATTCCCCTGTGCTTGTTTTCAGTTTTTCAAAATACACTTATCCTATTTCAGTTTTAATAATGTTCCATCATGCTTTTTGCACAAATATTAGATACTGATTTCGACGACTAATTTGCTGATTTTTCATATGATACCGTTTTTTTTTCTGTCTTCAATTATGTTTCGATGAAATAAAGATAAATGTGATTCGAATTTACTTAAATACAATTTATATTATTAACTATTATGATAACAAAATTATGATAACCAAAATATATAATTTGAAAAGGAGTATTTTTATAAATAATTATAAATTATATAAATTTGTGAATAATGAAATAAAATACGAAAAATATCATAACATAAAAATTAATTAAGTTTTTTCCTTAAATTTTCTGAATAAAAAAAATGTGTTCATGGGTCATTCCAATAAGAATGAACAAAACCACATGCATTTAATAAGTTTATACAATAATTACAGCAATGAAATATGCAGAAAAATGATAGGAAAAGCCAAATAATATTTATCATAATTTAACTTTAAATTTTTTTAAATTTAAAATATGACTTTAAAACATAAAATTTCCAATAAATAACCAAGTCGTTTGAACATTTCTATGAACTCTCAAGCTAAATATGATATATCATTTGGTGTATACCTACAATTAATCTGAGCTGAAATAAACAGTTGAAAGGTTAAAGTAAATAAAAAATATTATTATTCTAAATTGAACTTGCTTAAAAAAGCATATAACATAATACATTTTTCCTAATGATATTGTGTCACATTTAATTATTTCAAATCACATTTGGCTTTATAAAGCAATAAAGAACCATTCCGGCCTGAATTGAGAGTTGCATTTCAGACTTTTAAAGGAAAAAACGAATTACTTGAACAAAAGGCGAACTCAATATAAACATAAAAATGACAGAATGTAAAAAATAATATGAAAATATAAAAATTATATATATATATATATATATATATATATATAGCCATTACTTTTGAAAAAATCTTGCCAAGAGTAACTACAAATCATTTTCGTCATTTTGGAATCCATCCAAAATAACGGTCAGTATATGGATTTTGGAGTAACGAACTTGCTGAGTGCGAATTTGGTCAATACTTCGATAAATCTTGTCTTGGAAAAATTTCGTTGAAAATTTAAAAATGCATATGTTTAAATATGCTCATGATGATTTTCGAAAATAGATAGTTTTAGATAGCAGAATTATATTTCTGCCTTCTTGTTCCTTTTCTCTACTTGTAAGCGTGTTTAGAACATAGAAAAAAAAAACATTTTATTCATAAATGGGACAGCGGAATATGTTTATAATGTGAATGGTATTGCGAAAACAAAATGATTAAGAATTATTTATCGATCGCTACGCATACGAAACCTCAAAGATGTTATTTGAATTCCCTTTATAATTAATTATATGCGAATATAATAAAAAAAATATTATCCACTGAAATCTTTTGAATCATTTAAGGGAAAGAGATATGGACAAAGGCAAAAAGAGAATCGCTGTCATCGGCGCCGGTGTTTCAGGAATGGCCTCAATAGCTATGCTCAAAGAAGAAGGGCTCGAACCTGTTTGCTTTGAAAAGACTGACAGGCCAGGTGGCACGTGGTTCTATCGAGAGGAAACCATAGAGGGTATTGCTTCCATTATGCCAACGACAATCATCAATCACAGCAAGGAAATGGGAGCATTTAGCACTTTCCCTCCTGCCAAGGAATATAATAATTACATGAGACATTACGAAATGTATCAATATCTAATGGAATACTGGAACAAATACGACTGCTTTAAGCATGTCAGAGTGAACATGGAAGTCATTAGCGTCAAGCGAACAGATGATTACAATGAAACAGGACGCTGGACAGTTACGGCGAAAAGTTTAATTACGAATGAGATATCAACTGAAGTTTATGATGGCGTGATGGTGTGTGTTGGTCACATTAATCGCCCGAAAATGGTCATTTTCCCTGGACAAGAGAAGTTTAAAGGCAAGATAATACACACTCACAGCTTAAAAGGTGTAGATGAATATAAAGATCAGGTGATTGTGATTGTAGGAACAGGATGCTCCGCTTTGGATGCAGCAGTAGAAACGAGTAGTGTGGCGAAACAAGTAAGTTTCCCTATAACTTATTATCAAATGCATTAGTCAAGCCAATTTATATTTTTCTAATTGGTTAGTTGATCCAATATTTAAATATTTTTAGAAAATTATCAGATAGCAGGACGAAGGAATTGTGAGATTCACAACCATAGCATGCTAAAATGAATAATAACAATTTTTCTTTATAATATATCACTTATATTACATTACCGAATATAGGGGACACTTCCCTTATTAAGTATTTCTGCTGTAAAATTATTTTACTACTATTTTCCAATAAACTACTAATTTCTAAACTACTAATATAAACTACTAATTTCATAAGCAACTCGCTGGGTTTCCGAGTGATCGTTATAATAAATTTGATCTGCTTTTCCTCGCGAGCTACTGATCACTCACACTCACGTCAGCATCTACTTTTCTTGACTGCTAAGCAAACCAGAACTCTTTTCTGCATAGCATTCAAGACAACGGAAACAGGCTGCCATCTGGGTTTATGAAAGAGTAAGAATTTCGACGCACATCAAACCCCATTTTTAGAGCCACGAAGCTCTCTTCTGACTTAAAAGAAAAGGGATGAATTCTAAACTTTTGAGATAAAAGACAAATTGTGGGAACAAAATACAAAATTAATATACTAATGCAAATACAAACACAAAAACTACATAGAAAGCAAATAATAAGAAAAAATAAGTAGGCTGAGTTTTCAGTAGAGGTGTATATCGTAAGCTATATGTAATATCCATCCAGAGAACATTACACTTTATATTAAAAAAGAAAAAGCCGAATATTAAAACAAAAATGAAGTTATACTTTTGAAAGAAAAACTAATTGACTTTTCTTTAATCAAAACAAATTATCTATTTTTATGGAAAACTTTAAAAATATTTTAAGAATTCTATAGAATCGAAAGGTCTAATCAATTAAAGAATTTCTAAAGTTTTTATTTCATTATTTAATAGGTATATGTCAGTACAAAAACTGGAGCTCATATCATGACAAGAATTGGACCCCATGGAAAACCTATGGATTATGTTCTTCTCAGGAGATACTTAACAAACAGTTTGAACTTCCTGCCTCGAGACTGGTGCAGTAAGTTCCTAGAAAAGAAATTTTTAGATTCGAAATTCGATCACAAATTATATAAAGTTCACCCTAAACACAGAATGCTTTCAAAAGATCCCATCATCAACGATCATATCGGATCAAAATTACTCTCTGGGTCCGTCGTTCAGAAGGGAGACATCAGCCATTTTACAGAAACTGGGGTCGTCTTCAACGGCGAGGATGAAGAGACCAGGGCAGATACTGTAATCATGGCAACCGGCTACACGTGGAAATTTCCTTTTCTGGATGATGATATCGTCATCCAAGAAGAAGGAAGATTTAAACTTTACAAATGCATGTATCCTCCACATTTGCCACATCCCACTTTGGTCCTTGTAGGTTTTGTTTTAGTTTGGGGACCTGGCATGCCAGTTGGTGAAATGCAAGCTCGGTGGGCTGCTAGTATTTTTTCGGGCAGAAACCGTTTACCCTCAGTTGAAGACATGGAAAAAGATATTCAGAAAAGACATTCAAGAAATGCAAACTGGTATGCACCGAATGATAAAATGACTATTCGTGTTGATTTCGTTCAATACTTGGACGAAATTGCAACACTGTTAGGTGCGAAGCCAAACTTTTTCAGATTGTTCTTCACTGATCCAAAACTATTTTGGAAATTAATTTGGGGTCCTTCGCTTTCGTATCAGTATCGATTACAGGGCCCTCACAAATGGAAAGGCGCAAGGGAGGCCATTTTGACAAGCAAGGAAAGATTGATATTCCCACTTAAATTTCACCAATGCCAAGAAAGAGGAGTTGAAAAAGAAAAAGGCCCGGTGAAGGCTTTCTAACAGAAAATAATTTATTTCTCTTAGAAAGACAAGGGAGAGAAACTGAAGATATTTATTGAATTACTGAATGAAGTGTAGTATTCAAAATGTGCTTTCTTACTGGAAAGTCATTTAGGAAAACAATTAGACAAAAATCAAGTAATTGCTTTAAAATTCAAAATTCAAAAGCCAAAATTTTATTTTTTTGCTAGGTTTACAAGTGATTTGTATACTCTTTAAAATGGATACCAGAGTTTATATATTGGAAACTCAAGACGGAAAACGACGTTTAAAAAGTTAGATTTCTTAGCATTGGAAAATTCTTTGCAGTTAGTACATTCTAAGCACTTAACATTATATTAATTTTTATTTTGTCTTTGTGTTTTATTACAAACAAATAAGCTTATTTGCTTTAACATGATATGTATACTTCTAAAAAGTTACTGTAAAAAACTGTATTATTTTTTATATGTGTCACCTTTTTTGTATATTACATTGTTTATTAGATAATATGTTGTTCCGAAA
>JAPMOR010029598.1:0-10743 GCA_026543865.1 Argiope aurantia
AAAGTCTTAAATATATGTACTGCTTTAATTAGCATTTCATTAACTGTTTTTAATAAAAGATAGAATTTGATTTAGAATTTTTTAGGAATGATAAAATTAAGATTTAGCCTTAAATTTCTTTAAAAACTTAATTAAACTAATTAAAATTAAAAATCGAAATTATGGGCTTGTTATTTAAAAACATATAAATCTTTAGAATTTGATATAAAAATATAATCTTTTTATGTCTTTTATATTTTTTTCCTTACTTTCAAAAATATTTATTTCATAATTTTTATATGGTATTTATTCTATAATTAAATTTATGTTGCTTCATGGAAAGAAAATATTTAATTTATTTTTTAATTTAAATTTCTTTCTAATTACTTTCCATTTATGAATTATTTCTAATCAAGTTATTTTATAATTCCGAAAGGAAGAAATATTCCATTTTAAAAAGAATGTTCAAAATTCTAATCTTTGAAAATATTTTTATTTGAGAAATATTCAACAACAACAAAAAAAAATCTTTTAATGGCAAGTTTGTAGCAGTTTTTTTAAATTTTGACATGAAAAGTCTTGATAAAAAGAAGTTTTATTTTAATTCTAATCTTTTCTAATGGAATGGAATTTCGTCTCTCGCTTGCACTATTGTTATTTTAATGTTTTATGATGTAAAATGCTTCAAATTAAATATTGAAATGTAATTTTTCGTACACTTTTTCTGCTTTTTTTCCTTCTATCGTAAATGTTTATTTAGTAATCACCTGTCACTCTAGAAATGAAGGTATTGCTACTGTTTGGAGAAAAAATTTCTTTTAAAAATGAAATGGGTATATTTATTTTTGTTACAAATACTATTAAATAAATAAATGAATTTTCTTTTTCGTCCAGACACTTTTCCTGAAATATTAAAATGATGAATTTAAAGTTTTTTTTGCATTAATGTTCTAAATTTTGAATTGAAAACTTATGACTGAAAAAATATTCCGCTTTTTAAAATATATGACTACGTTCGAGATGGAGTTTTTGAAAATGCTCTAAAATAAATGCATTTTTGCACGAAAAAGGTTAAAAACAGACTTATGAAACCAAAATACATCAGTTAAATAGACAAGAGTTAAAAATTGAAAAAAAATGAAATTCTTTTGGATAAAAATATTTATAAATCAAATTTTTTAGTGATTCGTCAAATGATTTGCAAAAAAATTTGAAAATACATTAAAAAAAATATTAAGTAGATTCTAAACGAAAAAAAAAGAAAAAAAAGCTGTATTTCTCTCTACTGTTTACATATTAAGGTTCAACTGATAACTAACACGAAATTTTCATTTTTTTCGCATCGTGAAGCATTAAAACAGTCATAGAATATTTCTAAACGAATAGATTAATTATTCTTTTGAACATATTGAGAAATTATTAAACTAAATTTAAACAAAAAAGTTAGATTTTAATTATTTATAAGAAAATTCTACGATAGATAGAATTTTAGAAAATGGCACTTAAAGGTATAAAAAAGAATTAAAACGGGTTTAAATACAAGTATAAAAATCTGTGTAACTTCTTAAAAGAATGGATTTCAAAAAAACAAAATTCAAATATTTTTTTTAACTAATTGTTTAATTATTAAGAATATTATATATAAAAAATTGATATTTTTTCCGAAAATTCGACTTTTTCGACACCTGCCTTATAACTCTGGTTCGCTGTAATAGAGTTAAAAACATTCACGTGTGGCTTTTTTTTATGTGTATTGATAGAACTCGTCATATCATTGGAAAAAATCTGGCAATGGAAAATCAGGATATTATCCTTCTATTTATACGTGAGCACGTATAAAACCAGCGGGAGAAATTTGTACTCTCTTAGCTCGAAAACCTATCTCGTATACTCTAATAATTGTACTTATTATTAACCACATGCCATTGGCGAACAATAGTTACGAAAGAGTGTGCAAACTTTGGTGATTAATCGTTTGTATTCGGCGAATACGCCAGCACCAGAACATGAAATGTGAATTTCGGCAGCCTTTTGTCTGAGTGACTGAAACCAAAATTAAATCAATATCTACAATTGTAGTAAAAAAACCATATAACGAATTTCATATATTTAAAACATCGTGTTTTTGAGTTAACGCGCTTAAATACTTATGAATGTACAGACGAATTTGCTCCCAAAATCGATATTAAATATGTGTATCCAATTTTTAGTTATCTGACTTTTGTTGTGTTAACTTATATTAAGACAGCTTAAAATTAATTTCCTCCTAATAGATTTCGATAGAAATTTCAATTTGACAAAAATATACACAATGGGTGTAAAGATCAAGTATAAAATTTCATCCGACTTTTTCAATGCGTTTTTGAGTTATCACAAAAAAATTAATTAAAAAGAATGTGTTTTTGGAATTCAAGGAATAAGACACTTGGAGATTTGCCAAAATCTTGAGTTTAAATTTTTTTGACTATCTTTCTCTTTGAATACGAGAAATTAAAAACACAGAAAATAAGACGGGTGAAATTTTTCATTCGGATTGAATTACCAGATATCAAATTTTGACTTTATCAAATTTTGACTCAAATTGGTTAAACGGTAAGCTGTTTTTTTGAATGTATTTCATATTTATATAAAATATAACAAAAATAATAAAAGTAAAAAAAAACAATCTGTACTAATAATAATGGTGAGAAACTATGTATATATTAGAAAAGCAATAGGATTTTTGCATTTTGGGGGAAATAAAAACTATTACAGATATGATATTAATTTTTAGGATTCCGTTGTTTTAGTACCTCAACTAGGCTGTCATGCAAAAATTCTACTACTTTACAGTTCAATTTATTTTAGCACAGTTGTATTTAAAAATTTGTATAAAAAAATAATTTTTTAAATTTAGCAATTTGTTTCATCAATTTGTATGGAAAAAATTATGCTGTTTAAATAAATAAAAAAAATTGCAAAATATATTAAAGTTTCAATACGATACAAATATTTTTTACGATCCATTAAATATTGGGAGCGTTATTTTTCAAAACTTTACACCTATTGAAATTTTCATCAGAAATTAGCAAATTTTTTTTGGTATCCGTTTTCATGCCGAGGAATAGGTTATGCGGAAAAAAAATTCGGTGCGGATAATGAAAAAATTTTGATATTCTAATTAATTAGTTATATTAATTGACACAGATCTCTATATAATTAAACCTTCCCCATGAGCGATTTCCATCGACATCATTTCTGTGAAGATGCGATGCCAGATAGCAAAGTTACGGAGGTGTCCCATTATTTTTGTTGATGACTGTACAAGATAAAGAAAGCTTAAGTAAGACAATTGAAATGACCTGCCAAACAATTTCGTGGAATCACGAACATGAAGTTATCAATTACGACTAATCTGAAATCAAATATAACCAATATTCCCAGAGAATCTGCAGGCCGCCCGAGGCGAATAGTAATAATTAAAATATAGCAAATATAAAACAATATTTTGGACAAAAAAATCACTAATGAAAGGAGGCTTGAGTGTACTTTAAAGGCGAATGTCAAAAAAATCTTTGAAAAAAATTTCTACAGACTTTTTTCTAAAGATTATATTGAAAATTATAAGTGAAGCAAAAATCAATATAAGTCACTTTTTGCCTACAGAACTGATGGTTTGCTTAACAAAATCATTTGCATGATAAAAATTATTCCGCATTTAAAATTCAGCAGAACATTTTCTTTTGTTGATATTTACTTGTAGCGAAAGGAAAATCATAAAAAAGAATACAAAAAAATCCATTTAATAAAAAAAAGGAAAGAGAACGTGTTTTCACTTTAATGTTCAAAACATCTTTCTTGCTTAATCCACCTCATACAATATTCCTCATGGTGTTCTCTATGAATAATAATAAGGACTTCAAATCTTGTTTAGGCATACGTTTATGAGCCAACTTGAAAATTGAAAAAGAAACTTGGAAAAATAAAAAAAAGGCATTTGATTCAATATGTAAACTCGAAACATTCCTCTAAAAATTATCCTCATGTAACATAAATAATATCTAATTTATTTTCATTCATGCATAAAGCGAAATCGGTCAATAAATTCTAAATGCAGAATTTCTGAATTTTGATTAATTTAGAACTTCAAATAGAAGTCAGTGGTTTTATGAAGAAAAGAAAGAACATTTTTCTGGAATATTAGGTGGTAATTTCGACTTAACTCATTTAAATTAAATGCGAGAAACTAAATAGTAAAATCGTTTGCAATATAAAACATTTTTTTTTCTAAGATAAATTTTGCAAAGCTTTTAATCTTGAGACAGTTATTTTATTTATATTCATGGAATAATGAAATCTGCAACTCTATTTGTACGTGTTGGTAAAAAAAAGTTTTGTTCTAATTACCATACTTAAATATTTATGCCTCCGATTCTCTTTGAAACAAATACAGTAGATAACTATTCTTCTAATAATTTTTTTCTCAGAAATCAGTCCCATTTTAGAACATCGAACTTAGATATTATTGAATTCTACGCATAATAATAATTGTTTTCTTAAAATTCCTTTATTAGAATAAATTTCTAACCATAATAACCTTAAAGTGGCTACTCTGACTCACCGGAAGGCATACGGAAGAAAATCTGAATGACCGGACTGCCACTACAGCAACACTGGCGGGGAAATGGGGTTCAGTCCTAATTGTCATCACCGGTCACGGTGCAACCCTTCCCTAAGAAATTACGCCCCATCATCGATAGAAGGAGACGACAGCCACCTTTTTCTGTACCCACCAGAGTGTCGAGAACCAATCACCATGCCGGAGGCTTCTCATCGGCAATTAGGAGGTGCCCTGGGGAGGGGTTCTAATCATACTAAAGGAAAAATATTTGTGTATATTAGCGCATATTTTATAATACAAATTTTAATGAATTTAAACTCTAATTATCTTGTACATTCTTTAAATACTTTTAGCAATGTTTTAAAAATATTTTTTGCTTATTTTTTTCCAATAGATTTTATCATTGCATTTTCATTATTTCATCTAATAATTCACCTCATGAATTTCTTCCATTATTGAAAAATAATAATTATTAAATTACGTCAAAGGAAGAAAGTCTCTTCTCGTTGTCTATAGTTTGCCACATTTTCATTGCCACATATTCTTAAAATTTTAATGACACTGATTTCATAGGTTTCGATTCTATTAGGAAGGTTCATACTCTATAAGCAGAACACATGAGAGAACTATTAAAATAACGCAGCTTTAATTTGTGTCACAAATTCATATATAAAATTACTTTGTTAATGGATTTATGAACCTCAAGTTATGATTCTAAATATTCAAAACAAATATAATTGGTGACCATATTTTGAACAAAGGCGGCTGATAAGAAAGAAAGAAATCCTAAGACATTATGGAGATGAAAACATATTTATTTTGATTTCCATTCATTTTTCAATAAAACATAAAGGCCACTCAGTGGCAAATATTCCAATTTTGTCTTAGATGCATCCGTTTGTCTTAAAAATAGATGCATGCTTTACATCAGTAAAACAGCATCATTGTTTAGTATGAACTGTGAGAATAAAGTTGAACTGAGACATAAGCTAGTCAACATGAACCCAAATCTTTTTGAATAAATTTTGTTAATCATTAAATGATAATCTAAATGTGTACCTTGTTCAAATGCTTTGTGCTGCTTTGAATGTCAGAAGGCAAATATAATAAATTTGCCCCATTAGGTGCCACGATCCCCATTTGGGAATTTTACGCCCGGTGCCAAAAATATATTTGGTAAGCCTGACAGTTTAGTTTCATTCTCAATATATATGTCAATATTGTTATGAATTCGGGGTTCTTTCGATTTGTTAGTCGATCATGAAACAGTCCTTTAATAACGAAAGACGACTTTTATTAAACATGAATAAACGATTATGCACAGACAACAAATATACAACCGAAATGAACACGCGTATTACACAGCAGCACACCACAACAGACAGTAGCCCACAAGTAGTAATCGGAAGTAATAACAACCACAGCACACAAAGCAGCCAGACATAATGCAGCAAAATGAGGGAATCTATGTAGCTACACTCTATGGTATCTCCAAACGCCTGCAATTCTCCACTGTCTCCTTGCTTTAGCTATATCCAACTGCCGGCTCGCTACTACATCACTAGCTACCCCACACACAAACTCGATGCTGCTCCTATAATAAACACCAAGATTCGGCACACAGCTCAATTTTGCAATCGCTTGAGGTTTACGGAAAGCTTGCGCTTTGCGAGTAATACAATTATATGCCGTTGACTCGCTAGGCAACTCTCAGCCTGTCGGCAATTCGATACACGACTGACTTCAGCTTAGGCTGCCGGCCTTTTATAATTCCCGGAGACAGGCAGAGGAGGTTCTGGAACAATCAGGCGTATCAGGTTTCCTATTGCCTCTATCGCCAAAATTCTAAAAGATTACAGTATTATCTATTTTGTAGCCACATTTGTTGCCAAATGGTCGTTAAGTTCGTCGACAAGCTCTGAGATCACTGATTCGGCATCCGACCAGCATCCAGCAGAGCTGATCGTAAAATGGTCTTTCCAGCGATTGAACTAACCATGCTGGGAAGCAGCATTACAGATATGTAACAATATTAATATTATTTTATTAATATTAATATAAGTGATATATTAATATATCATTTTCATTTCCGGATATTTCACATTAAAAAAAAGCAGAAACAAAAAAGAGGAGAGTGGGAGATAAAACGAATGAATTGCATTCCATTATGGATATGTTGTAATCACTTCAAATCTGAATATTTTAATTCAAAGGTGGAAAAAGAAATTATTTGCGAAAGTATTTAACCGTCACCGTTTTTAATACATTAAAACTTACTTTTCCACTCAGGAAGTAACTTCATTATTTTTCAACCATTTTTCTTTCGGAAAAACCGTTCTTAACAAACTAAACTCAGATAGCTCGCGGCGCTGAAGAACCGAAAAGCTTCCATTTTAAAACAGTAAGCTTTTCGAATTAAATCTGACCAATGAGTATCTTGATCCAGAAGTTAACTTTAAGTACATCTTTCCGCATTGAAATGGCCAAAGGACTTCTCAGCTTACCGAAACGAACAAAAGGTTTTCAGTCCCTAACCGACCCTTTACATCCCATTAAGGAACAAAAGGGCGAGATAGGGACAAAGGACAAAGAAGAAAAAATAAAAGAATAAGGTATTTGCAGACGTCATTTTGAAATAGTAGAAGTAGAAAAAGAAGTCGACATCACTGGTGAAGGAACATTATCCTCAACCGAGAGCATTCTTCGAGAAATAATTCGATTCTTTGGCAGAATGTGTTCTTTTTTATTTATTATTCCTCCTCCCTTCTTTTTTCTTCTTCCTATCATCGTTTTTGTCTCGATCGACCAGAAAGAATGTCGACGGACACAAAAGAAGAGGCGGTTATTCGAAAAAGTATCAAACCTCTCAGAATTCCATCTTTCCCCCCGGGAAATAAACATGGCGATAACCTTATTAGTGGACCCGAGGAAAAATAACAAAACGAATGTTTTCTAAGAATGTTTTCCAGATCGTTTATTTCGGTTACTGATAAGCGGAATATTACAACAAATACTTGTTTAGTTAGTGATGTATTAAGTTCCTTAAGTTGGCAACACAAAATAGGATTTTATTCTAAAATTGGCGACAAATGTGACTTCAGATTGGTTATTCTAAATGCAGACAATTGTTGAATAAGCATTTTTTTGATAATGATTTTGTATAAGCAAGGATGATTGGTTAATAGATTTATTGATGTAAGAGCTAGACAGACGTGCTGCGCCAATAGAACGAAGAAAATAACATTATTAAATTAAATAGAGCCTTTTGCATGATTACAATAAAATTCCCCAATAGTTTGGTTAGATTTCATTCTCTAGAAAATAAACTATAATTATACAATCAGTGCAATTCTTTTAAGAAATGTTTTTGGTATAATCTCTTTGCCATCTGGAAATCTGAAAGAGTTTTGATTGAAAATTTACTGAATTTATCCTAAACAAATAAATGCTTTATATTTTTATCTTTCCAAATACAAAAGAGAGATGGCATTCGTCAAGAAAGTTAGTCTTAAAATTTTGATAAATCTGCCCTTCTTAGACTACAAAATTTCTAATACTCACCTTGGAATTATACATGTCGGTCCGTACGTCTATATCTGAACATAACTCAAAAACTCAAGTAAGTGATAAAGAAATTTAAAACATGATCCCAAAATAGTAAGTAAATATCAAGTTGCGGATGAAATTCTGAAATTTGAAGTATATCCTGTGCACTTGTGAATATAAAAAGATAATTCAATTTCATACATGGCTTTATCATCGATTGCAAATTTGTATTTCATTTTAGATCTTAACTGACTGACAATTCAGCAAGCTGGATGAACGAAGTTTGCTATTGGATCTTTACGACAAAATGGTGAGCAAAATTCTTATTTTGGACCATATTCATCATCACAATTTGATTGCATGTTTATGATCATGTGATTACGATATCTTCAAAAATGCCAAGACTAAACTAAGTGTTATAGGCACTTGCATATTTTTGCGATCTCCAAAATAAATCACCCAAAAAAAATGCAAGCCGTCGCCATACATCTCGAGAAAATCGTGACATTTTATATGTAATGAACATAAAATGGCTTGCCTTAATCTGAAAAATGTCATGTAAACCGAGAAATACAAACATCTTGGTATCTTGGAGTAATTTAAAAATCGACAAATAAATGCTTGGCAACCTTGATGTAATCTAAAAATCTCCAAGTAATCTTGGGACCGTAAAAAAACATATTGTTTTACATATGGTTTTGAAACAAAAATCTATATAATTTAGCCAAATCTGTGTTATCCATTTTGTCGAAGGAAAAATATCCAAAATGCATATTTCAATTTTCTTCCGATTCAAGGATTACAAATATTAAATACTTAAATTGTCTACGTGTATTAAAAAAACGCAGAAAAAAGCATCTCAGTTGTTTTTATAAGATAGATTTAAATTCAAAATCTATCGATTCTATATATTTAAGACGAAAACCAATCTCCCTGTTCCAGCCATTATGATTTCTGGAATTTAAATTTCTATTTTATTTAGATATATCATTAATGATCGACTGTCCTCTGATCTTATTAAGGAAATCGTAAAATCGTCATTTTTCTATATATAGTCTATTAGAATATATCTTGATGGGGCACCCAATCACAATCACTGCTCCCAATTCCCAAATTTTACTTCACATGAGAGTTCGACCCCCCAACCTGTATTTTCGAGAGAAATCTCATAAACACTATTTCGTTCTACATAATGTATGGAGAAGAAACTTAAAGGAATCTCTGAGCTTTAATAAATAAACCAGTTTCCGAAATGTTAAATTCATATAAAACTTCATGTTCTGTAGATGTATCATCAATAGTCGTCTACCTCTCCCGGCTCCGCTTTTGGGAGATATCGCAAAATAAAAGAATGTAAGAATTCACAGGCGCAATAATTCTATAATTTTCGCCGATTCAATTCGTCACTTTCTAAATGTTCTGTGTTCTTGTGAAAGTATAATTTAAAGTAATACCTACTTTTGTAATAAAGCATATGTTATCAACTATGTAAATATGTATATATGTAAATCACCATTTTGCAGATCAAATATTAAGTTATTATTTTTCAAACAGCTTGTGCAGTTATTTAATAGTAAAACATACCTCTGACATTATATATGAATACTAATTTAACCACATTTATGTATTTGCTGGTAATATAAAGGAATTTTTGTAAGGGGTTGATTATTTTTAATTAAAAAACATTTAGCATTTTAACGACGCAAGAAGGCAGAATTACAAGGTAGTTATAACAAAAAATTTATCTGAACGGTTCCATCAGTATTTCATTTCCATGTCAACAAAAATAAAGAATTATGTGCTAAAAATTGTCTCTGAATTTCTTTAAAACTGACAGCTACATCCAAGACATATTTTCCCCAAAAACTAGCACATTTTTCCAACCACCCGCTCTCCCTTGGAAGAAACAGATCGAAGCTGGCGATTCGCAGTTCCTCTCCCTTTCCTGACACACGTAATCTCATCCATTCCTCTATTTTGTCTCTCCTTCAGTTACAGGAAGACAGACGACATGTCAGCGTCGTCGAGCAGAAATATGGACGCAAGACACTTTCTTTATCCTCTTTTTTCTCTTACACTTATTCCATACGGATCTGCCATACGCTTCTCCCCCACCTCCTTCCCATTTTCTTTGGATTTCTTCTTCTCGTAGACGAACAACTTCTCCGGACCAAAGACAATACAGTTAAGTGCTATTTTTCGAAGTATTTTCTGGTCTGGAGTTGGTATTAAGAATTTTGCAGGCTTTTCAAGAAATATGCTTTATTTTTGTTTTCAGGAACAAGTACGAAATTCGTTGCTTAAATTAGATAGGCTATACTGCTTATACTTCCTAAAAATAATATTTTGAACAACTGCAACGTCGTGATGTTTCGGAACTCCGCTGTGTAACAAAGTGATCGCGAGGACCTCTATATCATAATTTGGAATAGCAATTATAATTTGTAAGTTTAAGAGGAAAATTAAAATTAATATAGGGTAATTTAGACAAGCGTATAAAGCTCTAAAGTCATGCAATTTGGTATAATTAATTGTTATGATGGAATTATTAACAAAGAAATAATATTTTGTTTATTTATGGGGGAATAGAGAACTTTAATGGATTTACATTGCACATG
>JAPMOR010029599.1:0-14055 GCA_026543865.1 Argiope aurantia
ATCATGGGTTTGACATCATGTCTTCGATATCTGTCCAGCCATGTGTTCTAGGGTTCGTAAGGTGTGGAAGATTGGAAAATGGAGGGCCTTTTTTGTATCTCTGGCTCAGATTTCAGATAATCTGTTCATGGCTCAAAATTACTTTGGTCCGAATCGGTACTGATTCACTTACTCAATGCTATAATATTTGCAAATATTTATTCATTACACTAATATTTTTTAACCAATCTTATCATTCTTGAAGTAAATTTTGCTCATAAGAGCTTTCTAATTGCTTGAAATATTTAAATATTGAATCCTTCTAAGAGTAGGAATGCAATGTTTAAATAATAATTAGTAAATAAATATAAGGTAATCAAAAATAAAATAATGTATTATATATCCAGAAAAAATCTAATGAACATGTTGAAAGGAGTGCATTTTACTAGTTTTTAAATTATATAAATGTGAGCTGTATAAAATGTTTTCTTTCTTTCAATTCAAATGAAATATTGTGTTTTGGAAATGAATGATATGTGCGTTGTCCATATATAAAACAAAATAAAGAGAGGAACTTCTTGTGTAAGCAACATACGTACATGTATCTATTCTATATTTGAGTGTACTGTTATTAATGAACACAAAGAGTTACATACTTTGTTCCCCTTTTGTGCTCCAAAAATATAAAAATATACCTTGTTAGATAAAGGCACCTAAACAAAATTCCCAGCCGCTTCCATTTATGCAAATATTGAAAATGTTTGATGCAGCCAAATGACTTCTGAGTAAATAACCTGAAGTGAATAGAAGATAGTTCAAATGTTTATCCAAATTTTTCGCAAAGGATTCCTTAATATGTTGCTGAAGGCTATGAACGGTACGATACAAATATTTATTCTTAGTCTCTTCTGATATGTTTAGTATTGTGTGTAATGATAAATGTTTTCAGTTGTAAAACTTCTTTTTAAAACTAATGGTGCAAAATTTTTCGAACAACTGTAAGGGAAATCCATTTCGTTTTTGAACTATCATTTCACATTTTTGCTGCATTAAATTCAAAGAATCAATATAAAATGACTAGGCTCACAATGAAGATGAAATACTTCGTTTCAGTTTAAATTTCTAAAATATTCCTGAAAGTTTGCAACAACTGTAACTGATCTTTACTTCTTCTTCAGTTTACAATAATCTTAGGTTAAAGATTGTGAAGTAACTTTTAAAGTTAAATTTCCCTTTAAAAGATATTTGCTTTAAATCCTAAGCACATCTAATAAAAAAAACTTTATAGTTTTTTGCAAACATTTTTATAAATGCATTATTATTTCTCGGTGTCATAATTGAAAAGAAAGTTTTATTAAAATATCACACAATGTCATAGAATTCTAATTGCATATTTTTCTTTAAATTGTATTAAGTTCCCAACCGTTGTAGGAAAATGAAAAACATATATATTATTTGAATATAAATAAGTTAAAAGAAGAATTTTCATAGTCATTTGTTTTTAAAATATATTTTCTTGAAAAATGTTATGTTTAAAATAATTTATATGGATAGAAGGAACCTTTAAGGCTGAAATTTGATGCATCAGCTCAGTTTTTAATTCTATATTTATTCACTTTACATTTCGATAAATCATTTCTAGTTTAATTGAATATATTGAGGTATTTCCTTTAAAGCGTCGAACTGTCAATATTAAATCCTTTACGAGCTAACTATAATTCCTGAATTACAACTTCTTCAATTAAAATTGTACCTAAATCTATATAAATTTCCAATAATGAATCATCTGTAATCTTATTCACCACAGAGTACTTAAGTTATTACAATTGTTTTCATGAAAATTATTATTTCATTTACTAATAATTATTTAATTTATAAATTTATTATAATTTTTATATCCATTGTGAAGATGACTATATCTCAACACGGTGCTTTGGAATAGGTTTGAATAAGCATAGCTATACTTAGAACCAATTTCCAAGTATTCATACCATTTTTTTCTATAAGAATGTTAAAGTTTTGACAAATTAGACAGCACTACACTCATCTTACAAAATGAAATACTTCTTTTGTTTTGAAAAAAAAAAACATCTCAGATAAAAAAAAAATAATTCTATCGTTCTGTAAGACTTTTATTTCTTAACTGAAGAATGCATTTACGTAACAATAGATTTGGTAGGAACATGTAATTTCATGTAACATCTCATCTTATTTATTTCATATGTGATTGCATATCTTTATTTCTTTCTTTCGCAATTTTGGTCTTTTATTGTTGTATATACTGTTCTGAAAAGTCATACTTATGAAGACAGTAGAAGATGGTCATAAAATGAGGAATGATAGAGTATATAACTTAGATTTGATGAACATATAGAAAGAAATAGAAGCAAGAAGTAAACATAATGAAACGACACAAAACAGAGAACACCTTTAGTTAGTTTTACATATATCCATCTAACTTAATGCATATAAATTTAAAGCACGTGAGAGTTCGAGGGATAGAAACGAAGGATATATTATGCTAGCACTGAATTCTTAAATTGTATCTAACTGGTAGGACATCAAAAGTGATTATTGTGTGTGTTTTTATTATTATTGTGCCCCAACTTCCATATGTAATGTGTTCTTATCCAAAAAGTAAGTAATTGAGTAATTTACAAAGAAATTAAAGCATTCTATTTCTCTTTTCCTATCTCATTTAATTGCTCCCTATTTTTTCAGCTATGTGAATCCACTCATTTTATAAATAATAATTCTTAGAATATTAAATTAATTTCATGCCATTCATTTTTACAGAAACATGATTAAATTAACAGTATGTTTTGAATAAAACATTTTATTATGACACAGAATTCATTGTCGTTCATTAGTTGTAAAATCAATTTATGAAACACTTTATTCGGAAAGAAAAAAAATGTTAGCTTTAAACATCAAAAAAATCTTTTTATTCACTCCTAAGTTACGATGATATAGTAAATAATTTTACTTACTTCAATACACACAGGACTAGTTCACTTGTATTTGTATTTCCTTCTCACATTATTTGCAATGTTTTTTTTTCAATTTCTTTGTAGTGTGTAGATAAATGGTAATAGAGTCATTCTCTATTTATCTTCACTCAAAACTTGGCTTTTTTGGTTGAGTATTATTGTCCGTAGCGATTTCTGTAAGCTAAATGGATTTTTCGTTTCTTTTTCAGTTCCTTCGTCTTCCTTTTCTGGTTTTGTTAAGCTGCATTCTTTTTTTTAATCACAACATTTTATAAATTGTTTCAATATTACCTCGAATCTTTTATATGTCAGGGGAATACAGCGAAGTTAGTAATTATTAAAGAAAAATGTTGCTAACTTAATAAAAATGTTTCAGATTTCTTTATATATTTTTTTACCTTGTTAGTGTCCGATAAGTAATAAGACTTAACAACAAATGATAATTGAATAAAAGCAAATGCTTTAAAAATTATTATTTTTTAAAATTTTAATTCAATAACAAATGAAAAGAAATATGAAGTATATGGAAAAATCTAATCTATCTTTTTTTTAAGACAAATTACGAAGAGGTTAAAAAATAAAGATCTAATTTGGCTCTCGATCTATATTTTTTTTATCTTGCCTCCACAATGTCACTTTTGTTAAATCAAATTTATCGATATATGTAAATACAAAGTTTCTTAAAAGTACATTTAATAACTATTGCTTAAGTAATTAATAAAATATCTCTGATTTTATTATTCATGATTTTAAATCGACATTCACAATATAGTATTTCTTGGTATTACATGATTTTCAATATAATATCTTTAAAATATTATGGAAGAGTTATTAATTTGATAATGAATACTGTCTCCATTTAATTTTCTATCGTTTTTGCTTTGCCTTCAAAAGGTCACTTTATTTAAAAATAAATTTATAGATAGATAAAAGTACTTTAGATTACTTTTGCACAAGACTATGTCTATATAAATCATGATATTATATAGATATATAAAATTTTTATAGAGGGTAATATAAGTTCATTCATTCTAATTTGTAAATATGATATTTTTCAGCTTTATGAAATTGCGATACTTTTTCTATAATTAGTGTATTAATCGGATTTTTCAAAAAAGGCTTTATGTAAAAATATTGCAAAATAGATAAACTATATTTTATTCGTCAATTCGATTATTTAATTCGACCAGTTTGAATTACTAAAAAACTGCAGAATGGTATCAATTCCTATTAAATTTAATTCTAACTTTAATACCATTGTAAATATCGAACATAATTTTTTTGCCACAATCATTGAATTATACTGCTTTTTTCAAAAAAGATTTTTAAGTAATTCTACTTTTCTTAATAAAGAATTTCTAATTCTATTACGAAGAGTTATTACATCAAGTAAAATTTCATTAAATAAACTATTTACCTGTCATGATCTAATGCGGAATTCACAGCAAGAATGAATAGATTACCCTTCTTAAGAATAAACTGCTTCCCATTACTGTAAATGTTCTCAAGGCAAGTCTGTTTTACCACTTCTGGAAAGTGATCAGATTTCTCTACGTGATATAATCTTAATGAATCACTGACACTACACATTTCTAAGTTCTCAATATGAAAAAAATCAAACATATGTTTATTCTTAGAACATTATTTGTTTTATTAATGAGTTCTGTGGGCTATTTTGGGAAATGTTTAATTCATAAAGATTGATGGTACATTAAATGTTGCAAATTCTGTTAATAGAAATTATATCCTTATATAATTGTTTTTCTCTACCCTTGAATGAAAATAGCTCTAAATGTTTAACTAAACAAACTGTATTGGCATAAATTACATGCTTAAAATAGATTGATTTTTCATAATTTTTATTGTGGTGATCTCTTCTATTCATGCTTATTTATATAGATTTCATATATTTTAATTACTAATATCTATTTTTGTAAAAGATTTCGAAAATGTTAGTTTAATATGAATTATTATACGATTGCCAGTATACTTAAAATGAAGAATCTTTATCAGGATGTAATGAAAAATCTTAAAAGGTATTTGTGTTTATGAAAATTTTATTGTTATCGTTTATCTTAAATTCAAACAAAATTTACACAAAATCAGGTTTTAGGCTCTTAAACAGTCCCTTCACCATTATAGTCAGGCGGCTACTTATATACTTGTGTTTTAACTTACAACAAAATACTTATTAATCCTTTTAATCAAACAATCCTTATTTTTTATCACATTTTCCAAGTCTTTGGAAATTAAGATTGCATGTTGGGCATATTAGTATTACTAATCTCAGATTTCTCGTATTTATCTAAGTCTTCATTTATAATAAACTAATCAATTACACATATTGTTACAATATATATTTATGTAACAAATGATACATTATGATCTAGCATATCAGTATTAAAGAGAAGTAAAATGTTCATATATTACTAAAATAGCATTTCTAACAACAAGTTTGTTAGGTAAAATATTTATAATATTTACAATAAAAGTAATGGTGTTTCGAAAATAATATATATAGATACACATTGTATTAATTATAAAAGTACACATTATCTGTCATGTTATATCTGTAAAATTTAATAATATCTGTAGACTAATAACATTTTTCATATAACGCCTTTATTTTCTAAATAAAGTAATTAATTATAATTATTACTAATTTTAGTAAATAATTATAATTGATCGGATACCACGATCCAAGAATTCTACGTACTGTATAAGATAATGAAAGCATTGAGAAAAATATTTCTATGGAAATGAAGCATTTCTAGGAAACGTTCAGCTATTTGAGCAATGATCAATTAATTATTATTAAGGACCGGCGAGCTATGGAGACAGACATATTGTGAAAAATGGGGAGCCAAATATGTGTGTTCATGTGTTTTAAATTTAATGCGTTCTATTCGAAATTTCTTCCATAAACACAGCTTAATGACTTCTCTATAACTTATATTTTGTCCATGTAGTTTTCTGAGAATCTAAATAAGTACTTATTTATTGAATTCAATAAAATTTCTACTTTATTAGAAGATACTTACATATGCTTTTTCACATCTTTAAGCAATCTAATATTTCTGCAATGTATCATATGTTCATATGTAAAAAATTGAAATATTTTTTGGTTTCAATATCCCTTTAAGTTATTCATGATTTTTTTCTTTGTTTCCATACCTCAAACCTTTTTTTTATTTCTTTTGAATATTTTTTTAAAATTTTTTCCTGTAATGGCTTTTGGAAATAAAATTCAAAATTTTTAGCAAGATAATTCTAAATCAAAGTTTAATTATTTTGGTTTAATAAAGAGAATACGATAACTGTTCTTTTTTCGTTGCATACTAAAAGAAATGGTTTCTAATAATAATTAGAATATAATCAATATATTTAAAATTAGAGCCCGAATAATAATAAAAAAAATTCTTTGTAATTGTAAGTTTCATAGCAGATAATGATGCTTTTTCTTTTCATTTTAGAGAAATAAATTACTTTGAACTTACATGTCCATGAAGCACTTGAATTATAAAAGCAATATCACATATTTTCTTCTGCCTGTTTGAGACTGAAATGCAGATATTTTCCTAAATAATAATAAAAAAATTCTAACAAAATTTAAATTGTTTATTGTTCTTCTAATTACGAATACAATGGTTGTTTGAGCTGTAAGAAAACATACTGATCCTTAGAATCAATCAAAAAAAATTTCTGGTCCGTCTTAGCTAATAGTATATTCAATTTCATCCAAATCGTTCTTTTGCGATATTATTTTCGTATTTAAGAGCTATCTCCCTAATTACAGCGCATTGATGAGAAGAATAATCTGTTTGATAAACTTTTGTTTAATAAGTCTGTCACCAAATTTTGTCATTCTTATTATTTCCATCATATCATATTTATTTCATTCGTATACTCCCAGTTCTACTACTTCCATGCCGGTTTTTTTTTAAAAAATATTTTGCTATTTTGTTAAGAAAGAAGGAAGAAGAAAAACTAAATTGTAAATATGATATTAGTAAATCACCAAAATTTTAAAACCTAAACACAAGTCAGAAAATACTTATACTCAGTTATATCGTAATATATATGTATACTAAACCATAACAACAAGTCTTTAATGTATTCTGTTGTGTATCTCAGTAAGGAATTGAAAAAAAAAAATATTAGAGCCCTAAACATCTCAACTGTAAAACTTTTCATGAATGAATTTACAAACCTTTACAACAAAACAATCCTTTAACGCACCACCTCTGATACCACTAAAATAAACATTAGATACCTAACATTATTCGCAAGGTATCCTACAGGAATAAAGTAGAAATACTTTGTGAAAGTAAAGGCAAAGCACGAAATGCATGCCAGTTGTTCCTCAAGAATCTGAGCACCTTTCCTAAGTGTTCGGATTTCTCGGTGAATTATTCAAAGTTTTATCCTAAGGACTTTCGTCTTCTGTGTTCGAATTTCATTGTTCCAATGGTATGAGTCAAGGCAAGAAGGAACTTTTTCAGAGATTTTATTGACTTTCAGTTCCTCGACTTTCTGAGCTTTAAGCTGGATGAAAACTTTACAATTGTCATAGGCTCTCAAATATTCATCAAGCAATAATTTGGACTTGAATTTATACGCCATTTTAAAACCTGAAATGCACAAATTTCAATATATCCTTTATTAGTTGTTTTTTATTTTTTTGGCTCTAAAACATTTTAAATATCTATATATAAACTTAAACCTTATGAAATTTTAGGAAATACTAGAATTTAAGTTTATTATGAGTTTGTTCATGTAACTTGGATATAAATAACAACTAATCTATACTTAATATAAAGCACAATGTGTGTGTGTGTGTTGGGGCTCTACAGGCCAGACCATTCAACCTACAGCTAACAGATTTGGCACGTGTATAACTTGGAGGCCGGGAATGTACACCTGGGGGTTATTTTTTCGAATTTTTAATTAGAATTTTATTTATTTAAAAATTAAACGAAATTTTGTCGAGTTTCTGCTATAACTTCCGAAAATATTACTGCACAAAAATTATTTTTACATCAAGTTAAAGATCAAAAATTTATATTATAAATGTTACCAATGTTTTAACGTTAAAATTAAATTTCTATTTTTAATGAATTTTTAAATAAATATTTTACCTATATTTTTCAACATTTTTTTCTCGTACGAAATAAAAATAATTTAAGCTGCACGAGCACGTTTCGCATTCATGGGAAAAAATTAGCTTTTTTGAAAGTGTTGTCATCACATTGATTAAAGCTCCAACTAAAAATAAATTAAATCTTTTTGGAAATGAAATCTGCAAAAATATAATTTTCGGCAAGCGTCTGTTGGAAAGGAAACAAATATAAAATATTATTTTTTCTAAAAAATAAATTTAAGAAAAATTATTTTATGATCTTTTACACTCTCTATATTATTAATCCAATAAATCAGTTTTATTTTAAGGCAAGTTTTGTTTAATATGAACAGGATATCCATTCAAATCAGAGTCACACAGCTAATTTGTAAATCTTTAACAAGAAACATATCTGCGAAAATGGTCTAAATGGAAAATGATTATATTTTATGTAACTTGATTTAACAAATGCTCTAATAAATAACGAATTTTTAATTTTACAATAAGCTTCTGCTGTGTAAATTACGAATAACAAAATGTTCTTGAAACACTCATATTTTAAATAAAAAGATTTAATTTCCAATCAACTAAATCAATCACTTAAACTGATTGATTTATGAAAATTTGATAAAAAAAGAAGGATAATTTTAGATTTTCCATCGATCGTTTCAAATAAAATACGCCAATCAGCGCGCAGGTTTCTCAAGATTAATTGACCTAAGATTATGAAAATGTTGAGTTTTTCTACATTTTTAACATTCAAAACTTTATAAATAAGTCTTAGTTGATCTTGGAAAATAGAAACATTCATTCATTTATTTCAAATTTGGTTTGTCCAGAATATTTCACAGAATATGATACCTTACTGCATTAAATTTAGACTTCATAATATTTGAAATATATTTATAGGCCAGAACAAAATATTATTATTGATTTCATTTCAATCCTTTTGAAAGCAAAACTAAAAACTGAATTTTATGCTGAATCTGATAAATTTTTGTTTAAGATATTATATAAATTATGAAAAATATTTTATAGTTCACATAAGACTTAAATACCGAGCGATTCTGTTTGCAATACTCATATTCAGTAATAATGATAATAAATAAATAACAATAAAGATGATAAATAAAATAAAACGCTTGGTTTTATTAAAATATATCTTTATATTAATTGCAATTTTATCATTTCCACTTTAAATTAAAGTTGAAGTTTTACCGGAAATGACAACAAATTAGCAGAATATATATAGTAAATTGAAAGAAACGATCTAAACAACAGTATAAGTTTGGTATGACTATCAAAATTGGAAGATTAAAAAGGTTTTGTTTGATAATCTATTAAGAAACCAGTTACTTAAAATATTTAATTGAAAATTGTAGCGAGCGGTAATACTGGCGAACCGGCTGGTCGCCAAAGGCGGCTAATTTGAAATAAAAAAGAACAAAACACGCAAGATATATCGTGATACCAACGTAACAAGCGATTCGCAAAATGCGTATAATCCCGATAGCCATCCTAAACGTATCATAAATTCTAAATTTTTCATAATTTTTCATGCATAAAAGATACAAATGTAAGTATTACTCCTTTTTTGAATTTGTACTCAATATTTATTTATTTGTATATTATTGTATTATTTATTTTTATTTATTGATATACATAAAATATATAAAAATTATCTTTTCTTTCAAGTGGTATTAATTATAATTGGATTACAAAAAGATTTTGATTATTATTTGTGGAACAGTTCAAACTTATACTTCCATCTTAACACATTTTAAATTTTTCAATTGATTTATATAATATGCATCTATCGCATTATTTTTTTGTTACTTACTTTAATTGAAATTCTTAAAACAATGCAGGTTAATTTAGAAAAGTGATTTAAGTGGGATATTTTTTTAAATTAACATTACCGGTAAAATTTAAGATTTAAGATAAGAAAATGATAAATTTTAATCTTTAATTATGTTAAATCGATAGATAAAAAAAGGAGTTTAAGTAAATTAATATTTCAGTTCAACCGCAAAAATGTACAATCTAAAACAAATCACCAAAAATGTACAAATGTACAGAATCTGATTTTTTTTTTTTTTTTTTTTTTTTTTTTTGCAGTAGTCTGATCTTTGCTTTTAAATTTCAGCAGAACATTGCTTATGCAGTATTTCATAAAAATAAGTGTTCTTTAAAATATTTTATTTTAATTAATTTACTTTTTTAAATCCTGCATTAACAGCAAATAGGATGAACACAGACTCTATGATAAGAAATAAATATTGATATAAATATTAATTTTTTACAGAATAACACGTCGTTTCTTCAAATCTGAATTAATTGACTCTTGAGATTATACGCTATACAAAATCTGGCACTTACTTTAATTTTTATTTCTGAGTACAAAAATAAACAAATAAAAGAGTTTAACGTAAAAAGATCGTTCGTTTATATCTCCAAAACAGCTAAATAGTAAAAAAAGCTTTTTGTTTTTAACAAAAGAATGCTGATGAATGTTCCGATAACCCTTTCTATAAAACGCACAGGAACAATAAACCAAATCTTATCCTCCAACGTCTAATTTCTTAACTAAGAATAGATATGTTTTTCTTTCTTGTCTTTTTAGGGCCAGCAAAAGCAGGTAGTAATCAGCTAGTCTTTTATGTGACTGGAGAACGAACTTTTTATGAGTTCTAGAAATTAATTGTGGGTCTTTTCTTCCACTAGTTATATGACATAAACCTTATATATGTCCTGTCATAGATATGTCATTTCCTTTAAAAAAAGAACTATAAAGCATTTTTAATTAATATTATATTTCGCAATGCATACATCAATATTTTGGATGCTCGTGCTTTAGCTGAAAATTTCCTATAATTAAAGAGATACTTTAAACAGTGTTTTCAGAAAATGTAACTGATGAAAATGTAACTTTGTCCAACTGATAAGATATATAAAATAGAAAATGTGTAACCTTAAAGAATGTTTTAATTGTCGCTACGTACCGTATGTTATATTTTAAAATCAGCAAAAATCTATTTTGGTCAATAATATACATTACAGAATAATCAGTTTCTAAATCATTCATCTGCAAGTCAAATGAAATTTGAAATCTTGACTGTTTGTTTATAACTTATCACATGAAATTTTTATTGATAATAGAAGGGACGTTCAAACTTTTACTATCACAAACACTCTGAATGTCTTTGATAAAAAAAGCTAGCTTATATTAAAATTTATGCCCTCATATAAATAAATAAATAATTATTAAGTGTAGATTAATGAGCGTAGGCATCTCCTTTATATTTAATTGCATAAAGTGATGCCGAATTCCAAATTCATAACAGGCATTTTTAATATTTTTTTCATACATTGCGTATAAATTTCCTAATCTAAAATTTACACTCCCCCTGTGCTATATTTTGCAATTCTGAATTACGGCACATCAGTTAAAAATAAACAGTAAATGCTTTAAATAATGTTAAATTTAAATTAATTCAAGTTAAATCTTTATACTAATTTACATCTATGCTTAAAATTATTTAGCGTTTAGTTCCAAAGATTATGAAGTGTTCAAATACAAGGAAAGAAAATAATCTAGAGCATTATAGCACTCAAATAAGTGAGAATAGAAAACAATAAATGCACTTGTTTGTCTGTAATTTCTAGAGTCAGTGTATCAACAATTCCAAAATCTAAACATAATAATAGAATTATGTCTTAATGCTATGGACAATCCTTGTTTTGAAATGAAATTGAGAATTTCTGTACTCGTCTATACTAAATCTTCCTATTTTATATAATTGATTACAGCCGAATAACGATGATAAGATTACGGTTAACTATTATGTTGCATGAGATATTTGTAGTTATTACTTGTATAAGTGATTTGTATGTTATCCTTATAAACAACTACTATATCTTCTGGATCTTAAGCTATCGAGTTTTATTATTCAAGTATATAAGACCTATATGGAATGAAATCCGAACATTTCCTTCAATTCATAGTTAACGCGTTTTAATGAAATTTGATTTGTTATAAATTTGGTTGAACTTTGATGTTAGGTATCGCGATGTATATTATTATTCAAGCTTTATTCGATCAGTTCTCATTTTTCTGTAGCACATATTTCTTGTGGAAAATGTATATTTATTATAGATAGCAAGTCTTGCAAGCATTGCAAATTTGTCGTAGATATAAACTATTGTAAATCGCAATTCTTAATTTAGGAATTCTAAGAGAGATTACTATATATATATATATATATATATAAATATATATATATATATATAACTTTGCGTGCTTGTAGAATATATTACTTTTCCCTTAAATACAAATGTGTAGATATCAAATTGAAGGTAATTTAATGTAGAATTTAATAACAAAAACAGTATTACAATATCTGTATTACAAAAAAAGTTACACTCATTTTAGTAGAACAAAAAACATGAATCAAAACACAAATCGTTTTGAATAATGACGTGTTTTATAATAAAAGCGTACTAGCCAATCACAAACCCAGTTCTGAGAACCCATCAAATGTCTGTAACTATAATTTAGGTTATTTGGATGGTAAAAGAGTTATTGTTGTGTAAATATTTTGCGGAATGATGCATACTAGCACAATTAAATAGAGCATTGCTGTTTTTGAATATTTTAAGTTCTTTTTTTTAATTAAACTAATTTTAAACAAATAACACCAACAAGAAGAACTGATTAGACATCTACAAAAAGAAGCCGAATTGTCATATTGAGAGAAAATGGCCTCTCTTTTGCTGAAATTGAAAGACAAGTTGGTGGTTCAGTGACTTGTTCTGGTGTACGAAAGTTCTGTTTACGTTATGAAAAAACGAAATCAGTGGAAAATAAGGCCAAATCAGGCAGAAAAAATGTACAACTGCTACTGCTGATAGAAAAATTAAGCGGCTATGCCTTCAAGATAGAAAAATTTCATCAGATGCCATTAGATGTGAAATGAATGCAGCGGGTATTGCAGTAAGTTCAAGAACAAAAAGAAGAAGGTTATCAGGATTTGGAATACAAGCTAGAATTCCAAGGAAAAAACCATATTTAAATCAAAATCAACTCGAAAAATGAGTTAAGTGGGCAAAAGAACACATTAAATGGTCAGAAAATCAATGGAAGCAAGTAATCTGGAGCGATGAGACTAAAATATCGCTCTTTGGTAGAAGTAAAAAACGTGAGACGTAGAGTAGGTGAAGCACTTCATCCTGATTGCATTAAAGCAACTATAAAAACAACAACAAGTGCCATGATTTGGGCATGTATGTCTGAAGATGGTGTGGGCCGAATTCAAGTGATTGATGGCATCCTGAATAGCAAAAAATACATCGAAATTTTTCTGGAACCAAAATTGATACCTTCCATCAGGGATTTCTTCCTTAAGCACCATATATTTTTCAGCAGGATTCAGCTCCATGCCACACAGCAAAAGTATGCAAAGCATGGTTTCAAAATAAAAGCATAGATGTATACCATGGCCAGGAAACAGCCCTGATTTCAATCCAATTGAAAATTTGTGGCGACGTTTGAAAATTCTTGTACGAAAAGAATGTCCATCCAATAAAAGACAACTTATTGAATCTATAATTGATTCTTGGCATCATGTGATTACGAGAGATGAACTTCAAACACTCGTTCACTCGATGAAAAGACGCTGTGAAGCTGTCTTAAAAAATAAAGGTTATCCTACTAAGTATTGATTGTGTAAGTATCACTTTAAAAAAATGCAAATCTAAGATAGATCTTACTAAAATGAGCGTAACTTTGTTTTGTAATACATATATTGTAATACTGTTTCTGTTATTAAATTTTACATTAAATCACCTTCAATTTGGTATATAAACATTTGTATTTAAGTGAAAATTAATATATTCTACAAGCACGCAAAAATGTCCACACTTTTAGCCACCACTGTATATATATATATATATATATATATATATATA
>JAPMOR010029614.1:0-33111 GCA_026543865.1 Argiope aurantia
TTCTATTCAGAATAATCGGCAAGCGATGTGACCATATTTAGCATTTATAATAACAAGAAAAATGATGCTGTCACAATCAAATTGCGCATGAATTTCAGCCATAAGCACAATGAGATTCAAGTTCAGGGCTTATGTTGACTCAACCATTTTTTTTTTTTTCATCATGTTGCGTTTATGAAGGACTATTCTGCATTGTATCTTCAAGAAATGTTCCCATACTGTATGAAAAGCTTTTGATTAATCTCGGCTCCAGTAATATTAACCAATCAGATAAAAGAGACCGCTGCATGCTGTGCCTTCTTAGAACAAACTTCTAGCGGTTCGACCATGTTTAACATACACAAAACGAAGAAAACATGGGCTTTCACAATCAAATTCATAAATGCAATTTTATCAGTTTTTAGAGCAACAATTTTTACCACTAGTATTATTCAGGTAGTATCGTAAAACTTCTTGATGTGTAAATATCATAAACATGATTAGTATTGTAATATCTTGACCAAGACCAACCATATAAGAGTGTAGCGTAACAAAATATTTTTTTTATTTACAGCCCTATATATTTATAAGGAACAAATTGTTCACATCTAGGTTAATATCATTTACAAAAATCAAATGACAGTTCAATAACGAAATAATTTATCAATCAAATTGGAGAATAAGGCAATAAAAATCCGCTAACAGGTGTTATCTCTAAATGGCTACCCCAGGGCAGCTCCAGAATTCTATCAATCTTTACCAGGTGGTTCCTAACGCAGACGCCCGAATCACACAGAGCTTCTCAAAAAACTAAGAACAACTTTCCGCACTCCGAATTCTCCTTTTCCTGCTCTTCTTTTCCTCTGCGAAAAAACAAACCTTTTATTTCTACAGATGCCCATCTCCGATTTCTCACTAGTGAACTTGAGTTCCCTAACAAACAATATCTGCTCACCAACGCATCCTCAATGGTCTAAATTCGACCCAAGTAATGTCTCTTAAGGAACTACTTTTGACCACATCTAAAGAACCATCTTTCAGCACATGTCAGTTACAAATAATTCGCAGCTAAGACCGGCTGAAGTGCACTTGGGTTTGACATTTAATGACAATGGTTGTTCGTGATTGATCAGATCTTGATGAAAAAGGGTTAGTATTTGGATGTTTTGATGTTTCTTTCCTTTGAAGACATGATGGATCTATTTGAAACGGCGGGATACATATATGTTTTCCCACACCTGGTTATAGTAACAATTGACCAGACATAATGAGTCCCCTAGTGAAAAGGATCCACATCTGAATATTCATATGCGCTTAACTATATGTGGGAAAGCGGGAAACGTTACATCTGGTCTGGATGACCTTAACCATGTGAAGGAAAAAGGGGATATGTTATAGAATCACGTCTTGAAGCTATGCAGTATTTTCACTGAGTGCTTGCTCCCAGTATCGTCAAGTTGTAGATATCAGTGATAGAAAATTGTATCTATATTTAAAAGAGAGCCTCTTATTAAGCTCGGCTCTTAAAACATTTTCCAATCAGGAGAAAATGATAACTGCACGTTGTTTTTTCTTATGGCATGCTGCAATATGCGATGCCACTATGTTCTGCTAAAGGCAAAAGAAAAATAACGTTTCCACAATCATATTTCATGACCATAATATAATATGCTTAACGGGTGCATAGAGGATGGCCATAATATAATACGCTTAACGGATGCCTTGCAGACAAATTCATTAATGAATTTATCTGTAATTCAGTTAAAATAGAGCCATTTTATTTTAACTCAATTGCAGATAAATTTTGACAAAATTTTGAATAAAACTAAAGGAAATTTTACTTTCTTGTAGTTCATTGCGTCCAATTAACTAGGTGCAATATTATAAAACAGGCAATGTTTGGAAATCAGGAGTCATTATGGTGAGCACAGAATAAATCTTTAAAAAAACTTTATAAAAACAGTAATGGTTCAGCAAAATAATTTTTTCCAGACGAAGAAAACGTTGAGCTCATATTTATTCAACGTAACTTCAAAAGGCAGGTTTATTTTACTGCCTTCTAAGTGCTTACGACAATCTATCGACTCTCTGATAAAAGAATATAACTTTGTAACAAAATGTATAAAGTTCTTCCGAGGCGTATAAATTATTCAGCGTCAAACTCCCACTACCCTATAATCTGCCGCCACTGCGCCAAAGTTACTGGAAATTCAGGAGAAAAAGCCATTCTTTTTATGGATTAAAATGGTTACTAGAATTTTCGGGTTCGGAATTCTGAGAAAAGGCCATTCTTTTTATGGATTAAAATCGTTAACGTAATTTTCTAGATTTTTCAGGAGAGGATTTCTCTGAAATGTTTGTTTTAGGAAAAAGCGACCGTCAATAAATTCTGAAGAACCAATCAGGTTCTCCAAAGAATCAGGTTGCATTTATTTTATTAGAATCAAAGTATATTTCTTTTCATTGATTCACTTTTCTTGAAAAAAAATAAAAAAGACAGGGTAGAATATTTTTTTTCCTACGTGGATATATTTATAAAAAAAAATTATTATACTCTGATAAGAAATTGAGATACATTTACTCATGAATACATTCATTAATGCCATTAATCATCTTGTACAATTTGAAAGTTTTTAGATTGACTTCTCCACCGTTTTTTATGTGGCGAATATGCAAGATCAGCAGGACGTCAGTATTGGCTTTATCTATTCTTTATGAAAACAGATGACATACATGCGAACCAAAATCATAGACACGTACATCAAAACACTAAAATGCAAAATGACAAATTCATCTCAAATCATTATCCTTAAAATTATGTAAAAAAAATACAGGGTCATTCAAAACTTATTGTTCAAATTTTTGGGGAGGGAGGGAATATCTCAGAAAATAAATTACACATGGGGAAGTATGTCCACAAACTTCATCCGCATGGGCAAAGTGGACAAGTGAAGTGAAGACAAGGAAACAGTAAAGTTAAGTGGTAACGAATGTGGTCTTTATTTCAACAAGATAAAGTACATTCGCTACCAGTTGGTACTTCACAATAGATGCTCAAAATTGCGACTATTTAACCAAACACGGAATTCAAGCCAGTTACATCGACCACCGAACATTTTCAAAAACACCTGGCATATCACGGACAATGCCTGCGGCATATCCGCCAAGATATGTGGTACCAACATGATGGAATTCCAGACCATAGTACAATAGTTGCGCGTGATTATCTAAACCGAACATTCGATGCTCAATGTATCAGCAAAGGTGGACCGATCGCTTGTCCATCCAGGTCACCAGATTTATCACCCATTGATTTGTTTTTGTGCTGGGTCATGAAAGACCATGTGTACGAAACTCCCATCGAACGTGAAATGGACCTTGTTGCAAGAATAGTGGCCACCTCAGGCATTGTCCGTGAGCGATTTTGAAAATGTTCAGCGGTCAATGTAAAAGCGCTGTGAATCCTGTGTTCGTGTAAATGGTGCAATTTTGAGTGCCTATGGGAACTAGTACTTTACCTTGTTGGAATAAATATCTCATTCGTTACCACTTAACTGTACAGTTTCCCTGTGTTCACTTGCCCCTTTTGTCCATCCAGATGACGTTTGGGGACATATTTTCGTATGCGAAATCGGTTTCCTGACGCATTTCCTACCTCCCCAGGAAATTCGAACGATAAGTTTTGAATCACCCTGTATAGTTACATAATTTCATAGAAATGCATTATTATAACAGAAGATATTTTTATATTCATTTTTTAAATGCATCACTGCGACGAGACCATTCACTTTATAAGGTAGAAAAGGCTGCATCGTAATTACTAAAACAGTATTATTGGCAGCTTGGATCATTCCATGCTTACAGTTCATCAATTTCTTCTCTTATAAAAGGAAATTTCGTCAAAAGATATTCCGTACTTAGTTAAACATTTTTTTTAAATTAACATCTACTTAAATATATTTATTTGAAAGTAAAAAATATTTCTCATATATAAATCTATTAAAGAAATAAAATGCAGAAAATCAGGAATGGTCTCGCTAAACCTTTTTATCATACTCTCTAACAATTGTGCTGTAATTATTTTTAATTATTCTGCAATTGGAGTTCCTTCAAAGAAACCATGTAGATTTTTGAATCCGATTCTAATGGCCTCTTGGGTTTCCTAACAGTTTCCATCTTTTGTGCATGCCTTCAGTAATTGTCCTGGATTACTGTGCTGGTGTTTCTGGCAGGGTTTATCTTCCTGGTGCCATTCTCTAGTACCTTTGTGGCTTGAACTACCTAATGTAAAGTACGTTCCATCTAGGAATATGCCGAATTGTTTAAACAATTGAAGGCCAGCTGTTTCTTTGCTTTCATGTGGACTTTTGAATTTTGCTTTATATAGCAGTTTAATGGCTCTTCATCTTCTGTTGGATCAGCACTGGTAAGTTTGTTATTCCTTTTTCTGTACTTTTCTTTACTGATTCCATGACCAGTCTTATATGTGATAATTGTTTTATGCTATTACATTGAGTACATTGTGTATCTGGTTTTTTTTGTATTTATTTTTATGATTGGCGTTTAAATTTTTTCTTGAATATTTCATATCCCTATTCGTGTGCGGTTATTTTTGAGAGGAAGGTGTTAAATCTGCATTTCCAGCTCCGGGGAAGGTTTCACTTTTATTACATTTAAAGTTGCTTTTCGGCATCGGATATAGACTCTCCTTATACTGCATGGACTCGATCTCGGTCTGGAGTAGCCAATATTTTGAGAGATAAATTCATTTCTTTTAATCATCCTTGGACCTGCACACAAATAAAAAAAGAATATCTTATATAATTGGTTATAGAAATCTTTGCCCTAGGTTAGAGATCGGTGGAAATCATTGCCTCCTCTTTGCTGTTTAATACCTAGCTCTAATGATTAGAAACTAATTTAAGCGATAATTTAGGGAACATTTTATGAGCCAAACTGGTCGGTTCTCTGATGTACTTATCGACGGAAAAAGACAATATGGGGAAAATATTGGATATGATTCTGCACATAATTCGACTTCTCTAATGCGGTACATGTATCTTTATGTAATAAGAGCAACCATTTGAATGGTGAAGTTTTCAATAAGAAACGTAATAACGTGCTTAATATTGATTTTGCGAGCATGAAGGGAAGAGTACATATTCTGCCCAGTGAAAATGCGACCCTTAAAAGTAAACTTTAAGTTGGCTAAGATCTTCAGAGGAAATTAGAACAGTGTAATATTATATTTTCTATCTCTCTATGAGTATAAGCGTAAGGTAACTTTCATTGAAGATCAGATTTTTCCTATCATATTAAGTGTTATAAATTATTTCGGAGATTTTGACTTCTAAAACCAGTGATATTTTTAAATGTATATTTCATAAGCAAATGACATTTCTTTATATTTTAAGACTCGGAAATCTATAGCTAATAATTTATTTTCATTTATTCGATATTAAGAGATAATTATATAATTTATAAACACTTGATAAATTCAGGGATAAACTCCTGAAAAATTATGCTCAAATGTTTTACTTTTATCAATAGAAATATATGCCGGAAATCAAAACTTGACAGAAACTGAATTTGTGAAAAACGTTTTAATATAAAATACAAAGGATAACTGTTTTTAATTTTTTTTAAAAATACTTATATATGGAATTGAAAAGCGTAGAAATTCAATTCAAGAACGTTTTGTATGGTATTTACTTAGTTTTAAAAAATTTTAACACAATTTCTTTAATTAGCAGTTCTTAATATAAAATTTAAATTATTCTTATTGAATTAGTCTTCTTTTCATTTTAATATTGAATCGTAGATTAACTAGGCTGAGCTTTCAAAAGAGCTTTTTCAATATATGCACTGTTTTGAAAGAAAACTTCAAATATTCAGAACCTTGTTTTTCCATCGAATTAAATTTTAAAAAATAATTCCACAATTGAAGCCGTAATGATTAAACTATGAAAAATAAAAATAAAATATTAATTAAATTTTTAATTTTATAAAAAATTATCTAAACTATTTTTAAATCAAAGGTATAATTTTGAAACTTAACGTAGACAATGAATTAATATACTGCATTTTTCAAAAAATGGAAATGAGAAATCAACGTTTATGAAAATATTCGACATATATAAAATTATTTTTATGAAATATTTAAGAATAGTCAAAAATGAAAGATTTTTATGGAATTTATGCCTTTTCCACATTTTGATGAGATTATGTTGCAGTAAAGCAATTATTTAATCAATGGCAAATACTATGCAGCAGAAAATGATTACTAACTATAAGTATTTCTCAAAAAGACTCAGCTTGCAAAATAGAATTTAATTCTAGCAAAGATATCTGGTATATTACTGGCAAAAAATAAATGTGAAGGTTTTTTTTCGCTGCCTCTTTCATATTTACAACGAAATAAATTCATTCCAGCTTAATAAAGAAGCAAAAATATGAAATTAATAGCTTGATACTTTGCCCACATATTTGCCATTATATAATATTTAATTTATAAATAAAATTATAAATCAATAAAAATTATTTTCAATGATTCCATGAAAATAATTGAAGAATAATAATGAATAAGAAATCGCTGTTTTTTTATTAATGATTTTTTATTATTAATAAAATTTATTCTCGGTTTCTATTCAGTTTAGTTTGATAATTCTAAATAATTTATTAAGCATTTCAAAGAAATAATAGCATATTGTTGATTGATAAGAATATTTTGTTAGTAGAAATATGACCTACTGAACTTATTTATGTTACGGCCAAAGCCAAAAGTTAGACCAGTTCGCGTTTTGGCTAAGAGGTTTAACCAAAGTCAGAAGTACTTACAATTAATATAGCATATTCTACTTTGGATGGCCATTTCGCGAAGTGGCTGGGAATCCTTGGCCAAAGGCCGATGTGATAATCGTAGATGTAATTGCAATACCAAGAGAGGGACAAATATCTGTAATTGTAGGAAGAATCAAGGCTTATGCAATTCGAAATGCCATGGAAGTTCAACTTGTTGTAATAAATGATGCTTAACACTGTCGTAATTGTTTTCATCGTTTGAAATTAGTAAAATTCACTAATAAAACAGAATACTTTAAAATAAGTAAAATGTACTCATTCTGGAGTATTTCATGTTGTTATAATAGCTCCGAGTACAATAGACTTACATTTGAGAAATGCATGTACTCACTTTTTTAATACGTGAAGGGATTCGAATATGAGTGTGTGTTTTTCAAATCTGCTGAAATGATGCAAACTAAAATTTGCAAAAAGAAATCTCAACTGACGTGGTTGGACCCAGATGGATTCGAACACAGATCGTTCGACCTGCAGCCCATTGTAGGCTCGCACAAGAACGGTGTATTCCAAGAAATGTTTTAAGGGTGATCGTATATCTTTATCTGCCCCATAGACCTAATGCTAAATTTTCCAGATTACATTCTCTTCCGAAATATCGATTCATAAAAGAACTTTTTTAAAAGAAAAAAAACAATATTAAGAGTAAATTAAAATAAATGTAATGGCATTTATGTATAAAATATAAATAAGGACATAATGTAGGTGAAATTCGAAAGATGGCGTCAACAAATGGTGTCAGACAGATGGCGTCTTTAAATAATATTAACAATAAAACTATTTTTCTTTCATATTTGTTTTAATTAGCTCTTATATTTGCTATTTACCTTTGCAAAAGATTTCATATTTTTTGAAGCGATATTTCGGGAGACAATGTGATCTAGGATCTTTAACATTAGATCTATGGAGCAGAAAAAGACTAAGGATCATCCTTAAAGGTAATTGACAAATTGAGTACTCGATTTACTTTTGTATTCATACACGATACGCAGCGCATTTGCTCAAGATATAATTCGTCATTTTGAAGGGCGAAATCTAATCTTCACGCTATCACGTTGTTACAGCATATACGTTCACTGAATAATTTCTATTGTGGCTTTAATAGGAGAACAGAATAACACGAGATCATATTTTTATATATTACAAGCTTATTTTTAACTGAGAGGTGTCACTTATATTTCAACTCGTTTCTATTGTACTTAATAAGAACCGTACACAGAAGTACTCATTTTTAAATACTTAATTTTTAACAGTGTGTAAAACAATCTGCTCTTGATTTCTTTCTTCCTACTTTGACCAATCGTCCCAAGTCACTTCGCGAATTGGCCGGCCAAAGCCCGAAATCAAGAAAAGATCAGACATTGGCCGGTAAGTTTACAGCAACGTTGGCCAAAACGCGAAGTGGCCGATTTCGGGCTTTGGCCGTAACATTTATATAAAACTCTCATTGAATTTTCTATGTTAAATACTCCTCGTGTATTCACATGTATTATGAAAATGTGTTTGTATTTGTTTATTAATCAAAAAGTATTTTTAAATATTCACTTGTCTATGTCTGAAGTGATGCGTACATACGGAAAATAAATACTAAACTATATTTGGAAATTAATAGAGATAACTAAATATAGAAGTATTAAAATAAGAGAAAAATACGTTTCTGTTGAAGACGTTTTATTTTAGACGTGGAGAATAAGAAGTAAAAAAAAACTTTCTATAAATTCTTCTGAATATTTTCTATAATTTTGTGCTCATTTGCAATGGCATCTAGGGCCCTTGCCAAGCCTACCCATCTTAGTTATGCTACTGCTTTCAATTAAAATAAAAATTGTCAAAATCTGCATAACGGTTGTGGTAGGGACTCTCTATCGACATTTATTTTTCATATTGAAATATATTTGAGATTTCTGTTGGAAATGTGAAGTAGTGATAACAGGCAATCATTGATAACATATCTGGATGTTATAAACTTTCAAATGGAATTAAAAAATGGCGAAATTGAATTTGTAGTTGAGGGGGAGGGGGGACGAACACTTTTTTAACTTAGTAGCCTTTGGCAATCAGCTGATTCGCCGTAAATAATAACTGTGTTTAATTTAAATTATATCACACAAAATTTAAAGCATTCGTGTTTCCTATGATAAAATATTTTTTTAAGATTCAAATTGTTACAGATATCAATACAGTTACAGTTCCGTTAATAGCCTGTCATTCATTCTGTTTGTTTAGTATACAAAATATTCTAACAGAATCAAGTTCCATGACATAATAGTGATTTAGAAACGTAATTGTCCTTTTGATTTTCTTTAAGTTTTCACGGTACAATAATTTCACCTCCTTATAATGAAACAGAATCCTTCTATAAGTTTTCAACAATAGGAAAAAATTGCTGGGTTAAATATTTTGTGGAGCAATGAAAAGTTTTTGAATTTTATGTTCAACGACGAAATCTCTTTGAGAATGATGCCTGAAGTTAATTTCAAAATACTATCAAAATTTAGGAAACATTTGCGAGATAATTAAATTGGCATCTAGAAGGCAATTTTTAAATTTCAAAAGTTCGGAAGTTCCTGATGGGTTGAGAGGCTTCTAGCTCAGCCTCCTGAGACCTATAAAAGGAGGCAGCCTGCAGTTGCCAGGAGTAATCGGAATCGACGGAAAACAACGGGTCTTCCAGAGATTAGCAGAGCAGCGACGGAGTCGAGCTAGTGCTGAACTAAGCTGTGCGCTACTGTCTGCAGTAGAGTTTTATTGTGTGCATGTCTCGGCTGAAGATAATTGTTTCCTCTATGCTGTATATAGTTGTCGTCTTTGTGCTGTCCTATGTGTCTTCGTGTAAATAAACGTCGTTGTTGTTTTTTGTACTGTCGCCTGCTGATTGAGAATACTCCACACCATATCACTTCCACTATCCAAACGAACCGGGAAAATTCGTAACAATATTTATTTTGTCTTTAAGTTCCCAGAAAATGTCGTGATTTGAGAATAACCTTTTAGGTATCAGACGATGGGAAATGCTCGTGGAATTGCGGGAATTTCGATATCATTAAAAAAGGAGAGAGCAACTGAAATATGTTTCTAATAACACATCAAAGTAATAATCTTATTTGGTTGATTTTAAAGATTTTTACTTAATGCATGCTCGGAAAAAGTACTATGCTTAATGTACATATGCAAACCTCTTTTTTTTTAATGCAAATACAACCAACGAGCATAGCTTTGACATTAAAATGAAGTGCACGAAATACTTGACTGAATAATTATATTATTTGACAATTTTTCTGATTTCTTATCATTATCGTCTCTAATATTGTTGATTATTTATTATTGAAGTGGGACATTGGGAGTATATACATACGTACTATTCTGTTCTCCTTCACTTTTCCTTTGCTATGATGGAATGTACAATGTGATTGGGTAGAGCTGGAAGAAAGGCAGCAAGCCCTCGATTTTCGCAGCTGTCGATAAGCATACGTGTCATCCCTCGAGTTTCATGTGTAATGATGCAATATGGCTCATTTTGTACTTTGTAATATAATGAAGACAACTGAATATACATTTGCAATCCTTCTTTTCCAGAAATATAATTCAAAATTTGACATGTATCTATAATTTTAATCAAAAGACCTCATACCAGATTTAATTCTTCAATGTCTCTAGTTTTGTTTACGAAGCATATAAAGAGAGACGAGAGTGATTACCAAAAATTTCAACCAAAATTTCGTTGATCTTGAAGTGTCAGATCTCCCTGAGTCCGAACATTTTTTGGAATTATGTCTGCCTATCTGTCTGCTGTTAAAACGATAATTCAAAAATGCTTTGAGCTAGACAGCAGAGATTTGTTCTCTCAGCTTTCAAATAAATTTGCAGATTCATATCAAAATTTTGAATAAAACCTTCCAAGAAATTTGTCTTCTCTGGTTGTCCGATTATTAAATTGATTATGATAACTAAACGTCAAGAGATAATTGGATAAAATTTGCTAACATCTTAAATACAAATCTGTCAAGGAATGTACATATATATTTATATTTTTATCAACATAAAAGAACTCTAAATTATTCTTAACCAAAAATGTTGTTATGTCAATTTATTGTCACTAGTTTAGAAAATCTATGGATTATTGCTGATGTGATTAACCGGTTTTTATTAATACTAATAGCGGTTGTTATTATAGTCTGTGTATTTTCTGTAGGCGGTTCAAGGTCACATTTTCCATCTCTTTATTGGTTGTCTGGCACCAGTAACGCGGAAGAAAATGTGACCTTGAACCGCCTACAGAAAATACACAGAATATAGTATTTAATACACAATTACAGGTTTTCTTTGTTATACTTTAAAGTTTTGGCATTCACGCCTTGCTTAAGGTCCACTATTTTATGCAGAAGGGAGAAGGCATAAAACAATAATTCGATAGAATGTGAAAAGGTTTTAAAAAGATTATTTCCGCTCGTTTTCACTCTCTTGTATACATGGCATAGAGAAAGCAATCTTCAAAGAGATCTTGACGAATCGGCACGTTTTAGATCATCCTGAGTTCGAAAAACCCATTTTGAGAAAATGTCTGTCTATTTGTCTCTCTGTGATAAAGATAACTCAAAAACGCTTTCAGCTAAATGGGTAAAATTCTGTAAACGGTTTGAAGACTAAATTTGTAGATATCTGTCGGATTTTGAGAAAAATGAATTCCGAGGAAATCTGTCTGTCCAGCTGTCCGAATACAAGTTGACACGATAGCTGCAAAATGAAGTGTTAAATTAATAAAATCTGGTATAGTTTCTACATCTACAATGTAGATACCTACCAATTTTGGGCCAAATCGGTCACTCCATACTTTCAGAAACATGTAAATGAAATATCTCAAAAACGCAATGACTTAAATATATATTTCCTATGGAATTTTGTGACTGCAACTGTAGTTCTGTGTTAAATTTTGTCGATTGAGAAAAACTTGTATAAAATAGAAATTCGATTTCCGGTTACTTTTAACCGCATGCGAGGGATTAATCTCCAGAAAATTAAACAAGAATTACGCCATAAAAATTGCTAAATTCACACCAAAGGTTATTATTTTGTAATTATTGTACGCCAATACCATGAAAGGCGTTCTCCGGAATAACATTTTTATTTAAGAATAAGAGAGAACTTTGGAGAGACCACTCTAATTGGTTTATATTTATATAAGGAAATATAACAAAAATCTTAATAAAGTTCGTTTGCTAAATATAAGCATTTTTGTGAGATTAACATAATGAAATCACAGCCTTAAATGTAATTAAATATAATCTTTTTACCTCATCTATTGACAACCATACGCTATAAATTTTCCCAGCGTGTTTTCTTTTAAATAACCGAGATCTCCTCCCCGGGAAAAGGGAATATTAAAATTAAAATATTACAGGCTTTCAATAAGGGTGGTTAATTTTGGTTCAAAGCCAGAGGAGCTGTCTGTGAGCGTGGAGGAAAAATTACCAACAACTCCATTAATCTCAGGCAGCGCTGGGGAAGAAGCCTTCTTAATTTATTATCTCATCTTAGTTTTGGGTTGAGGCTGCAAGCCTTATCCAACCTGTAAACAAGTCTTCAGTTTGCAGCCTAATTTTTTAATTCTTCAAAGGTGCGGTTTGTACGATATACATCTTGAACGGATTGATTAAAGTAAGACAGAAGGAAAAGATTGAGAGCGCCAGTGCCTCGTTACAGATCTTGTCTATTAAATGCAAAAATTCTTCACGTAAATAAAGTTTAAAGCTTCTCGATATAATCTTGCTTTTAAAAGATCCAGAGACGCAATTTATTTATTAAAAGTGATATTAAAGCCTTCTGAAAAGAGCAAAAGAACGAAGTTGCAAATCGATCGATTTGAGATCGATTTTGTTACCGTGAAACGCTAATTGCTCGTTAATACTCGACGTATGAATTAAGATTCGGTGATGAAAAATGCGATCATTTGATTTAGCGACTTTCGCGGCATTGCGTTATAAAAGTTGATTTATCAACCTTAGCTATACAAAGAGGGCGTGTTTAAGAGTTAATGTAGTGTAATAAAAATAACTCTCTAGTGTTCGTAAATAATAAAAATTGATTTAATCTATAAGTAGACACTTATCGCGAACTTTGTATCGAAATTCTTGTCAATTAATTAATAATAACAAGCTACAAGCTTGTGTAATGGACTAAGAAAAACATTGTACAGATAAGTGTGTGCTGAGAGTTTAGATAAGCTTGTTCGCGTTTCTTTACTTTTTTACTTTCTCGCATATATAATACAGAGAAACTATAGAAATCTTCCAAAAATTCGGACTCGAGATTTTGTGGAATCCTCACATTTCAGACCTCACTGAGTTCGAAAAACACATTTTTAGAAAACGTTCATGTATGACAAAGATAACTAAAGAACGCTTTAAGCTAGATGGTTGAAATTTGGTATACAGTTTTAACACTTAATTTGCAGATTTCTATCAAATTTTGAGTAAATTCTGTTCAGAGAAAGTCCGTCTGTTGATCGGTTCGAATATAAGTTAACAAGGTATTTACAAAAGGAAAGGAGATAAGATTCGTTATACAAATTTAATATTTATAGTGTAGACACCTGCCAAATGTTAAGCCGAATTCAACTATAGGTTTTCTGTCTGTCAGTCTCTACTTTCAGAATAATGTAAATGTGATAATTCAAAAACACAATGACTTAAAATATCAAATTATTGTATGGAATTAAAATTGCAAATTTATGTCAAATTTTTGTTCTTGTCTATTGGGAAATATGTATTCAGAATACAAATTCGATTTTCGGATACTATTAACAGCATACCAGGGCTTAGTTGCCAAATAACTCGCCAAGGATGACACGGAGGAGTAAAAAAGGCACGCCAAGGAGTAAAAAAGGCTAAATTCCCCCCAAAGGTTAATATTTCTTAACAATTGTACGTCATTGCTATGTTAGACATTCTCTTTTTCTTTTTTACTTTTGAAGTAAAATTCTAAACGCATTTTTTTTAAAGATTTCTTGACTATTAATCCATGCGTCTGGCATTTTATATATCGAATAAAAACTTTGAAATTCTTCTATTAATTTTATAATTTATGAAGTTATACATTATTATTTTTAGTTGTTTCTACTTCTATATATTATATTCTTTTCAACAATTTTTTCATTTAAAGATATATCGTAAAATTTATTCAGTGTTCTTTTCAAATCCACAATGTTGTTCCTAAAATTTAATTATATGATTAATTCTGATTTTTCTATTAATTTTTAACTATACTTTTATCATTAAAAATACTGATAGAATCTTTTATTTTTCACCGCGAAATATTTTATTAAAACATTTGATTAATGTGTTTATTTTTTAAAAGAAATATTAGATTTAAATATTACAAATCACCTCCATACATGATTTGAACTGTGTTATTCTTAGATTTTACAAGATAAATATCTGATTTAATGTGGTATTTTTGGTGCAGTAACATTATATATGGCTCCTGTGCCAATGAAAACCACCAAACCAATGATTTAATGTTTTTTTTTCCTTTGTTTTGTGTTAGGAAAGTTGAAACATGTTTCAAACGTAAAATACTTGATAATTGCAACTTTTGGAACTGTAGTAATGTTGTTGTTTTTAATCCTTCTATCGAAATATGCGATATAACAGATATACCAATTTTATTCTGGCCTTTTCAGCTTAAGTGTGGGTTTAATTTTATTAAAATAGTGTTTAATGACAGGAAATATTTGTCCTTAGTTTTTTTTTTCTTTTCGAGTTAATTTAATTTCGGATGAATAAAAGACGTGGCTTTAGTACATAAACAAACACGAGGTTTAGCTGAGCTTTAATCACTTTTTCATCTAATAGATTGAGAAGGAGAGAAAAATTCGATATTTCTTTGTTCCATTACTTTATTTTTTATAAAGATGAATGCAAAACTTGACATGCGGCGACCTTCATCATCATCATCATCATAGACGAGTCATTTCGCACACATCAAGAAAAACTCAAATTGAAACGGAAACATGGCATAAAAAAACCACATAATTGGTTTAGATAAAAACTCTTCATTGAGCCTTTAAATTATTTTATTCACTTCCTTTCACGTTTTTTTCTCTTTTTTATTATTTTCTGATTAAAATGTAATGTTTTTCAAAAATATCATTAATGAATAATAGAGTAAGAATGAATAAGACATTTGTATTATTTTAATTTAGATTTAAGCAGCTCATTAGTTATGGGTTTACCAATTAGATAAAGAAAGAATGCAAAAAATGCTACTAAAAGGGTTTTTTTTTTTTTTTGCTTACATTTGTTACCTTTGATATAGGATAAATAGCATATGAAGTATTTAGTTAATAAATAATCTTTATTTTTAGTTATAGTAATAGCGCGCTTGAAAGTAGCACTAATGCTAGTTTGGAATAGACTTCGTAATTTTTAGCCCCGGCCAGATGATGAGAGCAGCGCCTTGCACATCTCATTTTATGCATCCACTCACCTCGGTGGGAATGCATTAGGCCCACGACAGCGGATTTGATGCGTAATGGGTCCTCATATAAGGCAGGTCTTTAGTAGAAACATATTTTCAATCCTGGGCCTTCCGGCCCTAGTATCAAGACCTTAATACTAAGCCAAAGCAGCTCATTTAATAAATTATAACTCATAGATATTTTCGCACTTAGTAAAAGATGCTAAAGAGAAATTGAAATGGGAAATAAAGAAGTTAAAAAATAGGAAATGAAATATGATCTGAAATGGGAGGAGAGTTAGGCCATGCAAATCAAGAAAGTAAGCATTGAGGGTGAAGGACAGATATTACATAACTCGGCTTTTGTATTTTTTTCAGGAACCAGAGAAATAATGATGTATATGCTAAGAAGTAAAGTTTTCCACAAATACTTGTTATTAATAATCAAAATATTAACTTGTTATTCCGAGAAATTATCGCAAATTAATGTGCAGTGTAAATTATAGGGTGATTATATTTCACCATGGTAATTATGTTTATGTACAGGCTAGGAGAAAGATAATTAAAATATTGTGTAATATAGTCGTTGAATTTAATTATCTTTCATAACGTCAGTATGGATTTACCTAAAATGCAGTAATTATTAATTCCTGAAACGAAACATTTAAATTTTGATAATTAGTTTTATATTTACAATATTTGCAAATATTTATTTCCGACAAGAAACATAATTTACTGAAATTATGCATCTTACTAATCCAGCCTCTTACTGAAATATACAAGATTAGCATAAATAAAAAGTCATGATTCAAAAATTTATATTTTCAAAAGTTTTATATATAATATAAGTAGTAATACAGTTTAATAAAGGGAAAAACTTCCCAAATTTTGTTTCTAACAACGCTCAGTGAATGGCATTATCTGAACTAATTTGTTTTTTCCACAATTAAGTGAAGACGGTTTAAATTTTATTTATTAAATAGAAGGGTCCATATCTCATTGGACTTTGAATGCTCGTAATGTATTTAAATGTGTAGCTTCCACAAAATTGGATTGAACGTTCAAATAAAAGTGATTTATCCCTCCTTCACATGGCTGCCTAGATCTTGAGATCTTACCTATGTGATTTATTTTTATGGAGTTACACCAGAGACCTTGTTTAATAAACCCAACTGCGGAAAACAGTTAATGAACTTAAAAGAATATATCAATGCTGTATTAAGTACCAATGGTAGCAGCATAAAACTTCAAAATGCGTGGAACAAACATGATTACAGTTTCGGAGTTTCTGTTACAAAAGGTTCGCACATTGAGTATTAAAGCGTGTATAAAATTAAGCACCAAAATAATTTGAAGTTTTATTTCAGCGACACATTGATAATTCATAATAATTTATTTCTATTAATTATTATTATAGAAATTTCAACATTGTTTTTAAGCTCTGAAAAATTAAGTATCTTATGATGATGATGATGTCGTGTCCACGTTACCACGGAAAAAGGGGGTGCAGTAGCTTCTGAGGGTAATGACCCCTGAGCACTCGAGGGCAGAAGTCTGACTTCTTGCTCATATGAAGATAAAACTCGCACATTCGCTTGCACAACACATTTTACAGGGGGGAACATTCACACATCTCACAGATAGAACACAGATGAAGAACAACCATGCCCGAACTGGGATTCGAACCCGGGAAGCCTAGATTACAGGGAAGACGCGCTACCCCTAGGCCAGGACGCCGGCATTAAGTATCTTATAAAGAAAAGAAGTAAAAAATTGGACCGATCTTTCAAACTGAGGATTTTTTTTCTGGATTCCGTATTATCGATAAAATGAGACATAAGAAAATCTAAACTTTTTTACTTTCTATTTCTGTTTAACAATTTTAAATATTATTAAAAGGGATGCTGGGAAGTCGTATAGTATATTTTAAGTCCTATATTCTAAAAGTAATCTAAAGGATAATTTAAAACTTATCGTTCAAATTTCGTGGCATTGTAGGAAATATGTCCGCAAATATCATGTGCATGGACAAAATGGACAAGTGAAGTGAACACAAGGAAACAGTACTGTAAAGTGGAAAAGAGTGTGATTTTTATTCCAACGAGGTAAAATATACAGTATATGCACAAAATTGCCTCCATTTACGCGAACGCATGGTTCACAGCGCCGTTTGACCGCCAAACATTTTCAAAAACGCCTGGCATATCGCGGACAATGCCTACCGCGGCCACTATTCGTGCAACAAGGTTGATTTCACTGTCGAAAAGGGTCTCGTACACAAGGTCTTTCAGGACCCAGCTCAGAAACAAATCCATGGGTGATAAATCAAGTGATCTGGGTGGCCAAGCGATTGGTCTACCTCTGCCGATCCTTTGAGCTCCGAATGTTCAATTCAGTTAATCACGCGCAATAATTGTGCTATGGTTTGGAGCTCCGTCAGATTAATGCAGAATATTTCTGTGAATATGCCGCAGGCATTATCCGTGATATGCCTGGAGTTTTCGAAAATGTTCGGTGATATCGATGCAACGGTGCTGTGAATCCCGTGTTCGTGTAAATGGTTGCAATATTGAGCACTCACTGTGAAGAACCTACTGGTAACGAACGCACTTTTTCTTGTAGGAGCAAATGTGAAGAATGCACTTGACTTTGCTGGAATAAAGGTGACAAATGCACTTAACTTTGTTGGAATAGAGGTGATGAATGCTCTTTTATTTATTGGAATAAATGTGACATTCGTTACCATTTAACTTGACTGTTCACTTCTGTTTGCTGTTGGTATTCTCTTTTTCATTTTTTTCCGTGCAGATGAAGTTTGTGGACAGACTTTCTTGTGGGAAATGATTTCTTGAGATATTCCCTACCTCCCTAAGAAATATGAAAGATAAATTTTGAATCACCCTGTGTACAACATCTTTCAATGAAAAGTTCTAAGATTAAAATAGTTTCATGTAGTTAGCATAAAAAAATCATTTATGTAAAATCTATTTTTAATCCTTACATTGTTTTCTTTAAACGTGGAGCAATTATGTCTGATTACTGTAAACCAGCTGAAATAGTACCCCGAAACTTTCTACACGTATACTGTATGTTCTCTATTAGGGCGCCCTTTCAAGGCTGAGATCTGGGAGGCAGATTAAAGACAATGCATGAAATTGCTTCCGATGCTACCTTTACATCATTGATTCTTAACTAGCTGTTGGATAAACGAGAACAAACTTGTAAAATAACTCTTGGAGCCAGGCTATTGAAATGAATATTAGCAGAAATGTTTCAGTAGTAATTCAACATGTAGAGGTTAATTTCAAAGATTGATGAATAAGTTTTCATTAAACATGAATCAAGATTCAGAAAACAAGTAATCTAATGATTCAGTTTTCAAACAAGAATGCAATTAAATTTATAGTATTTCTCGTGTTTAAAAATAAATGTCCTTAAGAACTTTTCTCTATTTTTAACAGAAAAATGAGTTATTAAAAATACAGTTTAAATAATTTTAAAATTATACGACTAGGCTCTGGATATATTTTTTGAAAATATTTTAAAATGCTTATACTTTTGAATGTTTGCATTAAAACAGATTGAAAAACAAAAATACCTATGGAACAAAAATACTTTTATTTAAAATACAAATAGATTTGATGTCAGTTTTTTACTTCTATTTCTTAAAAAGAGGTATTAAGGAAAACTACCTTTCAGTTTAGTAGTTTATTAAATGATTTGTTCACTCTTTAAAGAAATATTTTTTCTATATCCTGGACCAAGAAATAAACTGCATTTCTTTTTAGCTCGTAGCTTTTAGTTCGAGTGATTAAGTGAAATTTTCGTTTTTTTCATATTATGAAATAGTGAAAATAATTCTATTTAAAAAAAATTGCTTATTATTGTAGTTCAGGAACTACTGAACCCATTGAAAATTTATTATATAAATTTGAACAAAAAATGTTTCTACGAAAATGTAAAGAAATACGTCGCTTTTATTAGAGATTTCAGCAACAGTAGGAGACTGAGAACTTATCCATCACTGATGGAGCTTAACATTTTTACACGTATAAAATGTTCGAGAACAATCGAATTTGAATATTTAAGAAAGATCTAGAGCCTTCCATATCTTAGATAAACAATAAATAATAATTTAAATAGAAGAAATTCAAATCTTTGGATAAAATACCATAACTGATCACGGATCCATCAATCTTAAATGAGATGCTCTGCCGACTGAGCCACAGCGATTGCTAGTTATTCTGGTTGATGCTGTAATATCATTCCCTATTAATTTATGATATTTTCTGAAAGAAGATTTTACAAAAGCTCAGAATTTAAAAAATAGCAATTAAAAATATAAATCACATTAAAATACAAACTATGAAATCATAAAATCAATGCAACTTTCCAGTGAAAGATTTAGATTTTCTGCGTCCCTTGATATATGTGGTCTCATAATATGCCCTGGCATATTATGAGACCACTCTTTTAATATTTTCAGATTTCAGCACATTTTTAATATATTGGTGAACTATTTAGGTTATTACTTTAATATTATTATTTATTCCAATAATAAAGAGGACCCTTCCTCGTAAGCTTCCGAATTGGAACAAAAAACCACACCTGGATTAACTTTTTGAAAAAATGGGTAGCATCGCGCACAAAATGTAAAAATGGACAGTGCTTTCATTTGTATTCAAGTGATTTATATCAAAAGGTTTCTGAACGTGATTATGGTAGCATGGTGGAAATGAATAGACTTTAAATGTGGAATGACAATTGAATTAGAAGCATGGGAGATTCCATTTTGGAAATCATTAAGGAATTCAAAATTTCCATGTCCCACAGTGACAAGAGTGAGCCGAGAGTATCTCATTTCATTCACAACCTCCTACCATCAATAAGGCAGTGGTAGACAGCCTGCACTTAATAATCAAGACCAGCTACCTGTGAGTAAAATTGTTTGAGCTAATAGGCAAGAAACATTGAGCGAAAATAACCACAGGAATCAATGCGAGACGCACGCGGATGTGTCCCTTAGAACATTGGGCGAAATTTGTCTTTAATGGCTATAGCAGCGTAAAACGGAATCGTGTGCCTTTACTAACAGCATGACATGACGCAGCGTCTCTCCTTAGCACGTAACCACATCGATTTGACCCTAGACGACTAAAAAAACCATGTCTTGGTCAAATAAGTCACTATTTCATTGGTAAGAGCTGATGCTGGGACTCAAATGTAGCGCGGATTCTACGAAGTCATGGACATAAGTTGTCAGCAAGGCATTTTGAAAATTGGTGGCAAGTCCATGACGAAATAGACTGAGTCCTCTTGCCCAACTGAATCGATAATTGTCAGGAAAGGGTTTTGTTCAGCTTTTTGGAGAACGCTTGCAGCTATTCATGGACTTCATGTGCCCGAACAAAGATGGAATTCTTGTTTAATATAATGCGCCATATATTAAACAGCTGCTCGCATTAGTTTGAAGAACATTTTAAAACAGTTCGGGCAAAAGATATGGTGACCTACATCGCCCGAAATGCATCACATAGAAATATTTATGGGATATAATCGAGAGGTGAGTTCGTATAAAAAATTCTGCACCTGCAACTTTTTTGCAATTTTGGGCATCTATAGAAGTAGTATGGCTCTATATTTCTTCATGGAACTTCCAAAGATTTGTTGAGTCCATGCCACTTCGAGTTGCGGCACTTCGCCATGTAATCCGAAATTTACATATACCATCTTTTTTTTGTTACCTCAATGTATAATATAATTTTGCAAAGAAGTGGTAGATAGAAAGAAGCATTTCCTGTTAACTTCAATTTATTTTACATAGATGTTTTATGTACCGATAAAAGGTGCGTCAGTCTACATCACGACACCAGAACAAAAGAAAGAGGAATTTGTTCCTTCATGATTGCACTATGAATTTCTGATAGATTTCTTTTCTAGGCGTCAACTTAGCAAGGCAATTTTGGTTTTTTTTAAAGATGTGCCTTTGCTTAGGATTTTTGTTACTTCGTTCCCGGTGTGGGAATCCCACATTCAGCAAGTTTGTTAATCGCGTGTTAGAAATAATTAAATAAAAAAAGTAGGAATAGTTTTAGGAAATAAGAGAACATTTTAGAATGAAGTTAACATTGACAGATTAAGCTAAAAATTATGAAATTAATTAGGATTTAAATTAAGAGATATCATTGCATTTTATATAAAAGGTCGCCTATACATCTAACGAATATATGGGGATATAAATAATGATAATGATATAAATTACTGTTAACAGAAAATGTAATGTATAATACTTTTTAACTGTCTTTAATATCATAATTTCATTAGACGATGTAAATTTTTTTTTAATATTTCTATCCACAAAGCTCCAGTTAGTTCTACAGAGTGATTCAAAACTTATCGATCAAATTTCAAGGGAATATCCCAGGAAATTTATTTTACACTGTAAAGTATGTCCGCAAACTTCATCTGCATGGAAAAAATGAATAAGTGAAAAAATGAACACAAGGAAACAGTAAAGTTTTTAATAGTTAAAGTTAAAGAATTGTGGTAGCAAATGTTACTTTTATTCCAACACGGTAAAGTACATTCGTTATCAGTAGGTGGTCAAAATTGCGATCATTTAAACAAACACGGGATTCACAGCGTCGTTGCATCGACCACCGAACATTTTCAAAAACATCTGGCATATCCGCTGAGAAATTTGGTACCAATATGATGGAGCTCCAGACCATAGCACAATTGTTGCGCGTGATCACCTGAACCGAACATTCGGAGCTCAATGGATCAGCAGACGCTTGGCTACTGCAGTCACCTGATTTATCGCCCATGGATTTTTTTTTTTTTTTTTTTTTTTGTGCTGGACCATGAAAAACCATGTGTACGAGAACCCTGTCGACAATGAAATGGATTTTGTTTCACGAATTGAATGAAATGGACTTGCCCGTGGCGTTTTTGCCAGGGGCTTTTGGAAATGTTCGATGATCGATGCAACGGCGCTATGAATCCTGTGTTCATGTAAATGGTCGCAATTTTGAGCACTTACTGTGAAGAACCTATTGGTAACGAATGCACTTTACTTTGTTGGAATAGAAGTGACGAACCCACTTTACCTTATAGAAGTAAATGTGACAAATGCACATTATTTTGTTGGAATAAAGGGAACGAATGCACTTTCCTTGGTGCAAGAAATATAACAAATTCAATTTATTTCACAAAAATCGGCTTAAAACCGCTTAAGTGTACACAAAGGACAGAATTTAGCGAAACACTTAATACAAGAGAATGAACGTACCGCTATTTCGATATAGTAATAGCGCTCGTAGTGTACAGTTAAAAGGTTCGCCTAAAAATCAGCATTCCGAAACTTATCAGGAACTTATTTCATCGAATAACGTTTGCTTTCGGCCGGCGACATGGTCTAGGGGTAACGCGTCTTACCCGTGATCTGGAAGTCCAGGGTTCGAGCATGATTACTCTTCCCCCCTATATTCTATCTGTGAGGTGTGTGAAAGAGCCCTCCTGTAAAAAACTGTTGTATAAGCGATTTTGTGAGTGCCATATTCATATGATTTAGTAGTCAGATCTCTGCCTTCGGGTGTTTAGAGGCCTTTACCCTCAGAAGCCACTGCACAAACTTAGTTTAAATCGCTGACTTTGTCAGCTGACTTGTCTATGACAAGTGCATAAGTAAAAATAACTTCTGCTTTCTCACGTTTCTATAGAGTTTTTGACAGAAATGGAATTTTCTACTTGAATCAATGGATTTCGAGTTAAATTTAAAATATAACGTCAATTTCTGTATTTTCGATAACATTTATTTTGATGTCTTTTTAAATGATCGCCAATTTGGCCATTGATCTGGCATCCATTTGGCGTTCATTAAGAATATCAACAATGAGATTCAAGTTTCAGTGTAACAACATTACTGATTCGTAACACTATGCATTTTGTCACAGTATTAAATCAATTGAAGATTTCAGAATAAGAAAGAATTATAGACAAATTTTCTACAAATTTTCCTAGAATCTCTGCAATAAATTTTACTTGTATAACAATAGCAGTAAATAAAAGTTCAATTTTGGATTTCTGTTATTTTATTTTTTTTATAATTAAGGAGCTAATCTTTCGATATAATAAGAAACGAGAAATTCAAAGATAATAAGAAAAAAAATTATTCTCATTCAAAAAGAGGGAAATAATTAAAAAATCGAAGAGAATCAATTTTAATTCGAAAAATATTAGCGTGATAATGTCTTAAATTAGATTCCTCTGTCATTACTCCATTTTTGAAATTTCCTCTTAATTAAACATGCATACTATAACTAATAACATGCATACTAAAGTTGAATTTAAAATGTAAACTGTAGCAATAACATGCATACTAAAGTTGTATTTAAAATGTAAACTGTAGCAATAACATGCATACTAAAGTTCTATTTAAAATGTAAACAGTAGCAATAACATGCATACTAAAGTTGTATTTAAAATGAACGTAAATCCAGGAACAAAAACCATGAAAAATACTGTGTAAAATATTTTTTAAAAAATTGATTTTTTTAAAATTTCAGAATGGAATTGTATTAAATTGATATTAGTATCATTCAAAAATATGTACCTTCATTTTAAAATAGTGCTAAAACAATGGATTTTTGTGCGTGTAATAAATAATATGTACCTTAGGTATTTAGTAAAGTTCACGATTTTGTAATAAATTTTGAAGTCTTGAAAGAAGTGAATATTTATTACTCTTGTATACTCCTGTCGTAAATACTTTCTAAATTGAGTCACTCAAGGTCCAAAAATTAGCTCTGGTAAAAGTTTAAAATTATTCTTTTCCATGCACGTCACAGTGATAGTGGTCACCCCGAAACTTTCTCACATTATATATTCTAATAAAGCTAATATACTCTCCATTCCTTCTCCCCGCATAAAATAATAGACATTGGCAATGGCATGAACACCATGAGTGCTCAGATTTTTTCTTCTGAGTACAGCATATGAGAATTCAGTACTTTATAATATAGTAAATAAAGCCTACAGGTATTTGTGCCGCATGTTGGTAGAGAACAAGGGTTACGAAAGAACCTATTAATGTGATATTTGGCGATTAATCCCCAAAGTGCAGTTTATACACAATTACTAGAAAAAGATATATTTTAGGTATCTTTTTAACAACCGGTTGCAACCAAAATCTGACCCAGAATTGGAATTATCATATAATTACACACCATATTTCATTTGCATAGTCATAGAATTGCAGTAATTACGCTTAAATGTAGGCAAAATTGTAAACCAACAGGTGAACAACCGATTTGGTTCAAAACATGTTGCAATTCTGTATTTTAAATGTTAAATCTTTAACATATTTTATCCCTCCAGCTCTTGTCGTTAGTGCCTATCATGCTAAATTGCATTCGGACCACCAGATAGATAAACGACCTGTAAAAGGATTTCGGTCAAAATTAGACTGAAATCTACAAATTTGGTACACACCGAATTTCATTCATCTGGTAGCACAATGCATTTTTCAGTTTCTCGTATCCCTACATGTTAAAGTGATTGTCTATCTAGCTCTAGAGGAACGAAGTATAGCAATGGTAAAAAAACTGGAACTCTATATTTTGAAGAATCTCTTGGTTTTGAACCTCCCTGAGTTCGAAAAACACATTTTTAGAAAATGTCCGTCTCTCTGTGATAAAGATTCAAAACGCTGTGAGCTAGACAATTGAAATTTGGTTTACGGTCATTACACCAAATTGGCAGTCTTCTAGCAAATTGTGAGCAAAATCTATTCAGATTAAGTCCGGCTGTTTGAATAAGTTAATACAATACATAGAAAAGTAAGATAATTAGATAGATAAAATTCAGTACACAAATATAAAATTTGTAGTGTAGATACTTGTTATATTTTCAGCCAAATTCAACTACAGTTTGACTATCTGTAAGTTTGTACTTTCAGAAATATATAAAGGCAATAATTCAAAAATGCAAAGAATTAAAAATATCAAATTAGGCATGGCATTTTGGGATTTCAGGTACAGTTTTGAGTCAAATTTTTGTTTCAATCGATTGATAAAAACGGTCTAAAATACAGATTTGATTTTGGGATCTATTAACGCATTCCGGGAATTAATCGCCAAATCACTCGCCAAGTGTCGCCAAAAGTTAATACTCCGTAAATATTGTGCGTCAATGTCATGTAAGACGTTCTCTGCCATGACAAGTTTATTAGAGAGTATACAAAAAATGTTTGGGGAGACAATTGCCGCAGTTATAGTTATCATTTGGAAAGACAGACATAATTCTAACCAGTGGGAGTGGTCTCCTCCAAACTTTCCTGCATACTCTCCAATGAAGATCTTATACCCCTCTTTCCGCATAAATTTGTGGATCTTGGGTAATACCACGAATATCTTGCATAGCATTGGTGAATGATAGTTACAAGGTACAAATCTTTGGATTATATCTAGCAATTTTACTGAATCTATTGAGATTTTCAATGTTTTAAATCATTGCGTTTACCTGCATATGAGAGTACAGACCAGCAGACGGTCAACTACCCGACGGGTTAAGTTCAAAATTTGAAAATATCTACATTTATGTGCTAAACTTGTGTATTAAATTCCATCCATCTAGCGTTTTGGAGTTAATCGAGTTCACTTGTACTCAAACAGCCACGCAGACTTCCTGTCAATGGATTTCAAACAAAATTTGACATATATCTACAAATTTGGTCGTAATTCCATATACCAAATTGCAGCCTTCTAGCTCAAAGTGTTTTATCGTTAAGCGTATTTGAATTATTATTCACAGACAGACAGACAAACATAATGTCAAAAATGTATTTTTCGTATTTGGGTATTGGGCGTAAAAGTATATTTCGTATTTCGTATCTTAAACATGGTAATCCGTTGAAATTTCAAGTTCGACAATTTTCGACAATTACAGTATTTTCTCCATACTTCGCATACCCGGAAGTAAACATGTGTTTCTGATTCAGAAAGACCTGAAATTTATATATTCTAACGATTACAATATTGTATATTTGTAAATGCGGAAGTAAAAATCTCGTGTCATGCTTAAAAGTTACGAGAATTCTTTTCCACCCATCCCTAGAGCTGTACATTCCCTCCCTTTCTTCTTGGGGGATAAATAAAATGCTCGAATTTTTGATGTCCAGTGGGCAGCTGAATCGAAGATACTAAAATACATGCTTCAGAAGCATTTCAAATTCTTTTTGAGTTAACATACGCAAATCCTTTTTAATCATTACAAAGCAAAAAAAAAAAAAAAGTCATTTTGGTATCCGAAATTTTGCATGTTCCTTAATTACATTTTTCACTTGCAAAAAGACATCAGAATATAAAAATGTAATTATGAGCACACTTTTTATTTCATTACTTTTTTTTCCATCAAATATGTTCTGAAGAGGTAAAAGAAGAAAAAAAAATGTTTACTTTTTAGTCACTTCAGGTTGTGTTCCGTCGCATTTATCTTATCCAATAACCATGTAGGAGATAGATAAAAGAATAAAATGTGTGAGAGAGCGGACAAGACAGAAGAGACACAGTAGCGTGGAAAATAATTTTTTATACGCAATTTTTTTGTGTCCGGACCATAATAAAATCGTGCTTTCCGGAATGACAGCTGGAGAAAAAAAAAAAAAAAAGCTTTTAGCAGCTTATCTGCGCCAAAACTATTTACCTTGATCGGCGACCGCGCCTCTCAGTGGAGGGAGAAAAGGGAAAAATCAATTCCCTGCGATCTCCGAGTGAAATTCGAAAAGAACGGAAAAGTAGGCTTAGCTAACGAGACGTAGCGAACATGCCAATCTGATGATAATGATGAGAAGAAAAGTAATCATCAGAAACGGCTGATGATGAGCGCATTATTTAATTAATAGAAGAACGCTGTGATGCTGAAGCCTGGTATCGGGGTGTCTCGTGAAATGTGAAGTATTTTGAGGATTGTTTGTTTTGATTTTTTTAAGGTTTTTCTCGCGTGTTGACGGAAGAGTGTTTGAGTCGGCCGCCGCGAACACGTGCTTTGATTGCGGCATGAACAGAAAGATAAACCACGGACGGCGGGAGATTCGTAAAAATCTGATAATCCCCAAGTGATGTGTGAAACGCTTCATTGATATTGAGTGGAACAGCTGATTGGATGGGCAATTGTTTACGTTCAGATTCTGTTGGGTTTTTAGAAACAATCTGCTTTTTTTTTTTTTAACTAACTGATTGGATTTGAGACATTGAATATATTTTGTTTGATCGTACTTGGACTTCTACAAAAATATTTTATTCGCATTGGAAAATATTTAATTAGGTAAGTCAATTAATTTATTTTTATGTCATTTTTGTAGATATTACGTAATATTTAATGTTTTATCCATTTTTAGTAATATTTAAGTAATAAAAGAAAAAAAATGAACTAAAATGGATAATACGCCTAAATTTATTTTACATTTTGATAATGGAACAATTTTATTTATTAAATTATATATTATTATATATGATATTATGCATGATTTGCAAAAAATTATTTGGCATAAATTTAATTCGTTTTTGATAAATAATTGTATCACAAAAAAATATTTCATTAAGTAACATAGAAAATTTCTCTTAACTGGAAACAATGAGAAGCCACTCATTTCTAATGAGTTTTTTTCTCAATATTAAATATATATTTCTACAATTAATTCGTTTTTTTTAACTATAAAATATTAAAATTGTGGTCCCTTCAGTTTGTTTTTATTTGCTTTGGTAACTTCATATACTTTATTACATAAGTAAAAATACTAATATAAAATTTTTATGCAACTTTTAATTATAGCGAAATATTGGTTCTTTCTCGAAATTGCATACCTCACTCAAATTTTTTAAAAAAATCGGCATAATATGATGATATAAAAAGTAACATTTTGATGAAATTATCAAAATTGAAATGTAAATTTTTAAGACACACATGGATTTTGAATTTAAAGTGTCATGATTGTAACAATGCACTTTTTTGCAGAATTTCAGGAATTTGTAATTATTTGCATTTTTTATTATATTAATGTTTTTGTAAATGTGTTTGGATTGTAAAAAAATGCAACACATGAATTCTGATCTTCTTAATTAGATACATATGAAAATTTAATAACATAGATGAAAATTTAATAACATCATATTACTATTCATATAGAAATCAGTTTTTATTTTTGATTTATTTGTAAAATTATTCTTTTTATTTTTTAACACATAATTTTCATTGAAGTAACTACCTTGTGCATGATTTCACCCTCATTGATACCATGCTCACCTTTCTTCAATATCTTTTTTTATTATATAATCGAAATTCTAATACTTCAATTGAGATAAGCAAAATTACACAAATCTAAATTCTTATGTGTTGAAAAAACGTGTAAAAAAAATTGGAAACCATTATAATAAACTAGGTCATTGAGAAAGCAAATAAACTTTCGAATAGGTTTAAATATATGGCACAGAAAATAACAGATTATGTTTTTCTCGATTAAAAGTTATTTTCAAAATATGGCTTCATTTATTTATTAATTTTAAAGTTCAGCTGCAGATCGATGAATGAACGTTCCATTTTATAACTACGGTATCTGTAATTTTTGAATCTTGATCATATGAAAAATTCAGCGCATTTTCTACAAGAACTTACCTTCCATCCCTCCTCTGAAATGTGCAGGCTACACCAGTTTCATAAAAATTCACTTAAAAACGGTAAGAAAAAAACTGGAAATGTTCCTTAGATAGAGGTCTTTTAATGAAATCAAGAACCTTTCAATTCCAAAATTGAGATTTAGAAATATTGTTTGCATTATTTAGCTAAAAGATAAAATTTATGATATACATTCTCCGTAATTCTCCTTTTAAAATTTCGTCCCAAACCCTTGCACCATAGTAAAGGCTCAGATTAGAATAGCATTAAAATGTGCGAATTCCGAGCTTGATTACGGAGAGCATTTATAGTTCTCATATTTTTGTTAGTTTATTCACTTTTGAGATTCTACTAATTAAAATTTCGTTCGCATTTTTTGCAAATTGGTTTATCGGGTCTCGAACCTGAAGCCGAGCCCTTACCACCAGGCTACCGCGGCCCCAAAAACAATTCTTAGAGAGCATCATTTGATCATCTAGAGCAAAAGTGTTTTAATTGCAATCTTATTTGTGAGGGTTATATTATTATATAACTTTCGGGGGAAACAGGCCCACATTCGTATTTCACTTGGAGAAAAATCAGAGATTTGACCTTAGGAATCAATATATTACTCATCAAGAATACCAAATTTTAAATGCTGGCAAAGAGAAAAGCCAGAGGTCAGTGGTTTTCATAGCCTTCTTGCTGCAATTAACGACAGCGGCAAATTCGGGGGAGGGGGACGGGTTTAAGAAGATAGACTCCCTTCTTCCAGTATTTTTTTTTCAACACTGAAATATTTCAGAATTGACACCTTTATTATGATATGAATAATGTTCGACGTTTAAAAAAAACGAGGAATTTTTTCTAGTTTTGTTTACTTTTTTTTATTATTATTATAAAGAGAAAAAATTCTATTTAACCAATTTCGAAGAAAAGAATAGAAAAGTATTTGTTATATCTGAGAAAGTACCTCTGGGTCGGTGTTTGTAGACAGAAAGGGGGTCCATCCTTAGAGAAGATGTTTCTGCCTCTCCACCCTTTCAGCAATTTTCTGAAACAGAATTACAGAAGGCATTATTTTCTACCAAGCAATGCTCCATGTGTACCTAAAAAAGAAGTTCTGAATGTTACCATCTAAATGTATCATACTTTAGCGGAATTGAAGCGTCCATGAGCGGCACTCTAGGCTCTCAACTTTCCTAAACTAACAGAGATCAGGAAATCTAGTTGGATATATTTTCTTTTACACAAATTGTAAAATTTTTAATTTTATAACCTGAAATTAATATTTGAATTAATTATTTTATTCAACAAAGAATAAAACAGAAGATACTTTTAAATTATTTTAATTCATGAAAATAATTTAGCTACATCGAAAACTCAAATATAAGTAGAAATTCAGCAGCATAGTCGGCAATTATTATTAAACCTTGAATTGATTCAGGAGATGAAATGTTGAAAAAGCATTTAAAATCATACACTAATTATGTATCCTGTATATAGCCTAAAATAGAAAATAAAATTTAGTAGAAACAACTAAAAAACAAATTAAAAAATTAGTTTAAGCAAATATTTTTCTCTTACAATGGATGAAACATACGATATTTCTTTCTTTGACAGCGTAAGTATTTTTATGGGTAAGATATGTAGTGAGTGAAAACAACAAATCCTTACTAATTGAAAAATAATTTACAGTTTTTTATACAAATTTCAGCACATGGAGAAAATGTAGCAAATACAGTTCTAAAAACTTTAGAATTATTAGATTTGCATTTCAGATATATTAGAATCCAAAGATATAATGATATTACTGTCTTGTCTGGAGCATTTGAGAAAAATTTATCTCGGCACTATATGCGTATCGTACTTCTTTCTCCAAATTAGGCTATTTCATATACATACCAGGATAAATATTCATAACCGTGTTAGAGACTTTGAAAAAATATTAGTCACTCTTAAATATTCCTGAATGAAATTCGCATAGCCCAGCCTGGCGCTTGCACCATTAAATCCTAACCAACCTGAAAGAAATTAGTGTTTTGCAGAATAGTATATTTGAATTGTGTTCTTCTTTTAGAAAAGAAGCAATGGACTGTCTCATTTTCTTAGCGAAGTCGAATGATTTTATATTTTAATTAATGCGTTTTTTTTTATCTAGCATGATTTTAGACCAAATACTTGTCGCATCATGCCCAAACAGGGTCCTTCGCCGGAACATCCAACACACCAACAACAGTTTTAGAAAAGAAACATTGAAAAAATATTTCCTACCCGCTTGATAGAGTGACATAAATCTATTGCAATGCAATTATTCCATTTTTTATTCATGATTTTGAATAAATTAAAAGTTAATGTGACAAGGACTCGTTTGCCAGGGCCTTTTAAATTATTTCAAATTCAGTGAGTAGTTCCAATTCGGTCATAACTTTATTTTTGATTTTTTTTTTCTCTCGGTTGCCCGCAGTGAGGATTTTGCAATCTAAAGTAATGAACATCACTGCTGCAATTTAACAACGGGCAAAAAAAAAAAAAAAAAAAAAATGAAATGAGTCAATTTCAGTCAATCAAAAATAGTTCTCATTTCTATTTTTTCTATAATTGGAATCTATTTTAAAACAAATAATAGATGAAAATTCTAAAAATGTTCTCCACAACTAACAAAAAAGATGTACTCTTCATTCTAATATTGCAACAAAATCGTTGGGATCTTATTTTAGGATAAAACTTTTTATCAATTTCCAGGTGCTATAATTTTACAACTTAAAGAAATATTCATAAACCATAAAGCAGACAAAATTTTATATATGAGTTCATTAAATATTTTAATTATACTGAAGATTTAATCCTCTCTAGAAATGAAAATACATTAGAAATATTGATAAAAACATATTCTTCAGATTTTCAGATCGTAGCATTAGTATTTTTTTTCTGTAGCATATCAGCTATGAAAAAGAAAGTAGTGGAATAATTTAACTTCTAAAGGAACTTTACAAAAGTACAATGCAATTTTTTTCTTTTTCAAATATCCACAGACCTTAAGAAATTTTAGTTGTTTCATAAGTTACAACATTATAATGAAATAATTAAACTAATTAATAGAGAGAACATCTAAAATACTTTAAAATGGATTCTGTTCGCTATACGCAAGTAAAAGTATTCCGTAAATGAAAAAGTCTTTACGAATTCGCAAAAAAAAAAAAAAAAAAAAAAAGTGTAACACCTTAAAATCTTATGTGTAAATGATACAAAAGATATAAATCTAAATAATGGTGCATTTACTTCAAAAACATAGCATAATAATCAGACAAACGAAAGAATATAATAAACAGTTGCCATTAAAATAATGTGAATGACAATAATAATAAAATTGAAAATTCTAAGTTTTATTTTTGCTTAGTCTTATCAGAGCATTTGAAATTCTCATACAGATTTTAAACAATTTTATTTAACTTGATTTTTTTATACATTTTGATTTTTTTGTACATTTTATACATTTGTGAAGATGGAATTTCGTAATTATTTTTTATTTACGAATCTGGTGGAATTTTATAATTAATTTTTCATTTATTATAATTTGAATGAATTTTGTGATTAGCTATTAATGCATCTGCATTCTGCAATTTTACGTTTTTTCATTATAAAGTAATATTTTCTAGAATTTAATTACCAATTAATTGATTGATTTGAAATCAATTTTTTATGTGTAGCAATCTTCTTGCAGAAAATTTGAGGAAAATATAGTAAGCGATATCATAATAATTTCTAAAATAAAGCATGAAATACATTAAAAATATTTTATGAATGGAATTTTCTTATAATATTTATTATCGATCCTTTTCCTTTTGCCATGCTTGTTTTAGTTTTTCAAATAAAATTTTTTATAATTCTTTTCTTAAACACTGAATTATAAAGCATTCTTATTTTAAAAAAATACTAATAAAGATATAAACTAAGAAACGGTTTTGTTTCCTTTATTTCCAAATATTTTTTTCTTTTATGTGGTTGTCTTGTTTGTTTGAAAGAGAAAGAAGAAGGAACGAATTAGAAAAAAGAACTATAAAAACATTTATAATTTAAATATTCGATGTAAAAAAAAAACATCTGAGAATTGTTTAGAACAATTATATAAGAATTTTCAAAATGAAAAACATGAATGTGATTAAAAGA
>JAPMOR010029614.1:33121-74966 GCA_026543865.1 Argiope aurantia
AATGTGATTAAAAGAATATTTTATGAATGTGATTAAAAGAATATTTTTAGTCAGTTAATCTCGTTTGTTTTGGTTTCTAAATTTTGTTAAAAAGCTATCAAAGAAACTGAATTTTAAAAATTTCTATTTGTAGAAACACTATTAAAAGCTTGTTTTTCTGATTTTTTTTTTCATTTCTAATATTTTCAAATTTACACTGATTTCCTTTAAGTGACAGCGTTGTTTGCTTGAAAAAGAAATTAGAAGTAGAAAAATTTATAAATTAAACATCATTGAAAGTGCCATCTGTTATAATTATTTGGAACAATTTTTAGTAAATATTTTTTTTTTAATTTGTACAAAAAAAATAAACAAAATTGTGAATCTGTTAATTAAATAAACTTCCAAAACTGAAAATATTCAGATGAACTTTTCTTTCTTATCAACTTGAAAATCCTTTATCAATTTTATAATCAGTGTTAAAGAATTTCCGAATAATTATTTCTAAATAACTACATTTATTTCTGCATTTTCTTTTCAATTGACTAATAATGTAATGCTGATTTTACTTTTTGTTACGATAAATATATTGGTGACGCTTTTAGAACCGACTTTAATTGAAATATAACCTGCCCTGCAACTGCTATTAGCACTTCTAATTGATATAGTTTTGTCCTCAATGACCAGTTTCGAGATATCACTGGATGAATATTAACCTCCGACACATTGCTAATTAAAATTTTATCACAAGATAATCAAGATTTAACAACTCATTAGAATGTGTTAATGCAAACGACTACTGTAACAGGAAAGGAGAACTGAAATTTTTTATATGAATACTTTAAACGGATCATATGCTGGGTAATTTGTTTTCAACAAAAACGTTATTTTTATTTCTGAAGAATATTTTTTTTTGTACCTTTCTCTGGAAAACCATATACAGGTAAATTATAACGAAAAAAAGAATTTTAATTGATCATAAATAGAAGGAAATAGGGTCAATGATAACTTAATTAACTTTAAAATTAATAAAACTTAATAAAAATTAATGATAACTTAATTTTTATTAATAACTTTCGTTTAAATAATTTACAAAAAAAAATAATAAAATGATTCACTGCTTTTTTAAAATTTATTTTTTATTGGACAAACTTTTTAGTAAGTAAATCTTAATCAAACAATTAATTATCTAATAAAAGAATTTTTATAAGAAATAAAATTTGATATTAATTTTTTTAATTATTTTCTCGGCCATAACTGCATGAAATTAATAAACTTGCTTAATATATGCCTAAACATTAAGAAAGTTTAATTTCACTTTCACACTGAATTTTTTCTTAAAAATTCCTGACATTTCAATTTTTTTTTTTTTTTTGAAAATTTAAACCTGAGAACAGGTGTACTATGAAAAACTTAATGTACGTTAATACCTTTGACGTGCTGAGCCGGTTGTAGTATAGTTTATACGATTTTAAGGCTTTTTTTATTTCGCTTATTTATATGATTTTATGAAATTTATATGGTTTCTTCAGTTTCTTATATTTGGCCACTGGAAACTAAATTTTCAGACTTATGATGCGTGCTTCACAATCAGGCAAAACAGATATATATTTTTTCTAAAATATAAAAATATATGGTTACTTTGAGCACTATATATGGTTACTATAACCTTCATGTTTTTATATAAAAGTGATGAAGAATAAAATAATCAAATTTAAAAATTACTGTAAACTGATGAAGTAATATGCTAATAATTTATAACATCAAATTTTCGAATCTGAACTTATAATGAGCATCTATATAATATAAAAAAGACTTATATAAAATCGTTTGAGCTAATATTTTGAAAAATAAATCTTCCTCGAAAAGGACTCGATAAAGTAATTAAGTTCATTTAATTATTTTACTATTAGTCAAAAATAAAAATATAAAAAGTAAGAAAGTAATATTATGAAGAACAATTATGATATGCAACAGTAATCAATCATATAACGATATATGCAAAAATATATTTAAAAGTGAATTTTTTAAATTACTATATATTCTCCGGCCAATGTAAATAATCGGTAATAATTAATACTAACAGGTCATTATTAACAATAACCAAACTAGTTAGTATTAATAATGACCAGTTAGTATTAATAATAATAGATTATTCACTTTGCCCGGAGCATATATAATTATATGGACAATAACACAAATTTCTTCAAATCAACATTTCCTCTTTTTTTCAATTACTGATATTCTTAAGAAACGTTTATTGAAACATTTGTTAGCAGAAATTAAGTATATCTGGCAATTCAAGTCAATTCATGTACAAAATAAAAACAAATTTAAATAAAATTTAAATAGTTTTAATATTTGAATAATTTTGAAACGCGTATTATTAATATTTTCAGTGGAAGTGATTTGTTTACCCCTTTCTTTATCGGTCGTTTTTCTTCTTTTCTTTTTTTTTCATAGAACTGCTTTGTTAGTTGATACATTAACAATCAGTAAGACATAGTTTTATTTTTTATAATTCTACCATTTTTTGTTGATATTCTCCATATTCTATTTTCACCGTATGATTGGAAAAAGATGAAATTGCCAAATACCAAATGCTACTATATTATAGAGAAAGAAATTTGAATGTTTATATAGTAAATAACAATGCAAATTAGTTTGGATCTTTCATTTAACAAATTCAATCGTTTCCATTTATATCAATGATATATATTTGAATCTTGCATGGCTTATACCATATTGCCAATTTATTTTAATGTTATGAATACAAATTGCTTGATATTTGATATATATCATATAAGAATAAATATAGGAAACATTTTAAGTCATTAACTTTAGCAGTATTCGAAATTTTTGAACGATTATTAGGACCGTGGTGGCCTGGTGCCAAGAGGTCGGTTTTGGAACTGGAGAGTTTCGGGTTCTAGGCTGTTTCCACCGAAGAACTAACGTGTAAGCGGGTCTGAAACTCGTAAAATACATCGGAACAAAATGTCCTCCCTCTGGCGTGGTGTGGGAGTTTGGAGAGGGGGTGTTCAGGACTTGTTCCCATCATCTGACCGCGATACAAAATTAAGAGGTCCATCCCAAAATAGCCCTATGCAAAAATAAAACGGGAAATTAATATAACTGGGCTGAACTTTAATAATTGTCAAATTCTGTTATTTATTTATTTATTTTGGAATAAATTATTGATTGATATTTGAGAAAGCACAAAAAAAATTAAATATTCAAAATTCTTAATAATAACAGAATTAATTATTTTATATTTGTTATGTAAGAATATGGGAATGCAATTTTTTCACGATATTTGCCAAAATGTGTGACGAGTGTTTCAAACTATTTGTTACAATATTAGCAAATTCTATTTTCGGTATGAATAATATTTTTTTATATAATTTGTATATTTAGTATAGAGAAAGAGTAGTAACTGTCAAAAAATTCGAACTCGACAGTTTGACGAATCTCCACGTTTTAGATCTCTCTGAATTCGAAAAAAAAAAAAAATATTGTCTGTCTGTCTATGTCTGTCTTTGAGATAGACGTCTGAAATTTGGTATACGTTATAAGGTCCTTACACCAAATTCGCCGATTCCTGTCATATTTTTTGTAAAATCTGTTCAGAGTAAATTCGTCTGCCCGGTTGTTTAAATATAAGTTAACATCATAATTACAAAACGAAGAGAGTTAGATAAATAAAATTCGATACATAGATTCGACATCAGTGGGTGTAGACACCTGTCAAATTTTGAGCCAAATTCAACTATGAGTCTGTCTGTCTATACATTCAGAAACATGTAAACGCAATAAATCAAAAACGCAGTGACTTAAATATATCTGATTTGGTATGGGATTTTATGGCTATAAGTGTAATTCTGTGAGAAATTTTTGCTCCATTAGGTTGAGAAAAACGTTTCTAAAAATATATTCGATTTTTGTATGCTTTTGCAATCGCATGGCAGGAATTAATCGCCAAATAACTGGTCAATGATAATACAATACATTCTGTAAAAATGCTAAATTCACGTCAAAAATTGATATTTCGTAACTATTGCACGCCAGTGCCATGTAAGGCGTTCTCCAGCATTTCTATTAAAGAATATGCGAGGGAATTTTGGCGAGAAGCTGCGATATTGTGCATTTTTACTGCTTTTTTCCAATAAAATATAATTATATGGTAACAAATACTTTAAATTTGATATATATATTAATATGAGTAGGACCATTATAAGTAATTTTTATAACTATCAAGCATACAAACACCTCAAACTTTTGAAAATTTATCTAGTTATCTTTTTGGCCTCATACAGATTATCATTTTATTCTTTGCTACTCTTTCATAAAGCAGGTTACCTCGCTTTCGCCTCACCCTTGAAAAAATTTCTTACTGAAGCAGCATAAAAAAGTTTTCGTTATTGAACATCGAAGAAAAAAAAATTTCAGATAAAATCTGAGCTAAAGAAAAGGGATGGGGGAAATCTTGTACCCCACCCCTGAGGATGGGGTGGAGTTAGGGTGGTGAAATAGGACCAGAAAACACTCAGGCCTAAACAAGATTTTTTTTAACTCGATTTCTAAAAGAAAATGTACCATCTCTTCCTTTTCTTATTCTTTAATATATAAATTCAGTTGCTGTACATAGAAGAGTACGAAGAAGAAGAAGAATACATGTTTTATATAGATTAAATTACTGTACAATATGAATAAGTTCGGAGATAAAATAATAAATTAATTTGAAGAACAACTACCCTTATGTAAAATGCAAATGATAAATGTTAAGAATGAAAGTTTTATATAGATTCAATAACTGTAGAATATTTATAAGTTTGGAAATAAAATATTAGTTTAATTTGAAGAAAAATTACCGTATATAAAATGCAAATGATAAATGCAAAGAATGCAGGTTTTATATAGATTAAATTATTGTATGATATTTATAAGTTTGGAAATAGAATATTGAATTAATTTGAAGGGCAACTACCGTTATATAAAATGCTAAATGATAAATGTGAACATGTTTTCTGAACATGTGGCGTCACAATTCTGCATTGTCTAAATGGTGCTGTGACGTTGCGTTTTTTTTCTTCTCTCATTCACTAGATTATACTATCGCAATGATTTTGATATGTGTCATTTTAATGAGAACTGCGTCAACTGCGATAATTTTTATCTTATACCAAATCGCAATTGAGAAATATGTATTTATTATCTAATTACGCTCTACTGCTTAATAATGCATATGTAATGTTTCTGATTTTAACTTCATTTATTCATTTATTTATTTGACTTGAATATGAGATTTGCTGTTCGAAAAATTTTTGCAGGTCAAGAATACGAAATTAAGGAATAACAATATAGGAGCAAGAATTTTCTAGATCTTTGTTTGTACTTTCCCATAAACGAAATATCTAAATCGAAATAACTGCAAAGTTGAGAAAATGTTCATTTTCAAGATGTTGATAATTCTCATTGCAATAAATTTCCATGCATCTGAAAAAAAAAATACATTTTTGGATATATGTCTACCCGTTGCTTTGCGAACACAATAATTCAACCAGGGAGAGCGGTCTCAATAAAACTTTCTCGTATAATCATTAATAAATGTATTAACCATAAGCCATTGGCGAACAATAGAGCGAAAGATTCTATTAGTGCGATATTTGGAGATTAATTGTAGAGCCGCATCTAATATACAAATATCTGAAAACCGTATATGTTTTGAAAGCCTTTTTTCAGACCGATTAAACAAAATTGGGTGCAAAACTACTATTATAGCCACATAATTACCTACCAATTTTATATATTTAAGTCACTGCACTTTTGAATTATCGCATCTAAATGCCTGTCAAAAACAGACCGACAGATGGTCCAGCCTTTTACGAATTTAATTCCATATCCGATGCAAATCTACTATTTAAATGTTAAATCGGAAACATCTAAATAGAAAACATATTAAAATTTTGTACCAAATTTCATCTATCTAAGCGTCTACTTTTTGTATCTATGATGTTACCTTAAAATCTTCCATCTTGATGGAGAAACTTCCTTGGAATGAATTTCGTTAAAAATTTGATAGAAATATTCAAGTTAGAATTTGAGACCGTATGTCATATTTCATTCGTCTAACCCTAAGTATTTTTGAGTTGGTTGTCTATCTTTTTATCTGTCTGTGAACGGGATATGGCAGATAAGAATGTGTTTTGTGGATTCGGAAAGGTCTGAAAAATATCGAATTCAATTTTTTGTCGATTAGAATACTTTCTCTTTGTCTATTTCGTAAACGAGAAAGAAAAGCGGTAAAAACTAGATAAATAAAACCCAAAATATAAATTTTGCACAAGTTTGAAAATTTCTATTAAATTTTAGATAAAATCCATGTTTTGTAAGTCTATGTAAAAATGTTTGTATAAGAATTTATATTGTTTGTACCAAATCCATCAAACATACTATACATTTTGACTATACATTGGTCTTCGATCGGTGTATGCGTGTATAGACCTACTTTTTGCTACGTGCTCTTATCAATTGTACTTCGCATCTCTTCTTCAGATGTTCATACTTCTCCTAGTATATTATCATTTTAAATATGCTAGTAGTTCCAATCTCAAGGTACGATAGTACGATTTATAATCTGTTCTATTTTAAAGATATTTCCAAAATTTCGTCCTAAATAAGAGAGGGTCGATATTTGTTTGATAAATGCTTCTATCTTTATTAGATATCTGTATCAAATGTAATAAAATAAAAATTTTCTAGAATATTAAAGATGTGGGCACCACCAACCAAGTTTCTAATTTAAGAATTATCTTTCATATTATTTGAATTAATAAATATGGTTAGAGAAAAAATTTCGATGTCTCAATTTTTAAAAATCCCTGGGTAGTATTAGTCCTATTTTAATGAAATCTTATTGAAACAGAGATTCCTAAGAATAAATGTACCACTCTTCCAAGACCAAAACCGGAAATTGGAAAGCTCTGAATATTACTATTTTAGAAAACTTTAGGCTATTTCACTTTCCACTGGGAGGAAAAACCACCAATCAACCTACAGCGTTTCTTAGAGGCTGTAATTTATGGACCTAAATTATAGAAATTCAAAGCTTCACCTAAAAACATCGAAATATTATTCCCTGAATTTTCTGATATAATTTCGAGTATTTAATTATTATATTAATACCATTTAAAACATATGATCTAAATTGATTTTACTAATGCGTTTTACAACTTATTACTATTGACTGGATCAAAATTTCATTTCTGACATCTATAAATTTTCTTTTCCACAGAAAGTTTATCAGTATTATTTTTTCTAAGTTAGTTGCAAGTATCGGGGCTGTAATATTTTAAATTATAATTTTTTTTCACTGACTCTAATTTTAAAAAAATCATTATCAGCAAATTTTAAAATAATTTAATTTATTTATTTATTCACATTCCGTAGTAACATCTTAGGAATCTTACTTCCTTTTTTAATATTTCATCAAACATATGTGGAATTTCTAAATAAATTCCTGAAAGAAATACTACAAATTACTACATCCAGTAGTAATTTGTAGATACTACAAACGTAGATACAAACGCCTTGACGTAGATACTACAAATTACTACATCCAGTTATCTCAAGCATTGTGCAATCTATCCTTTTTTATGCCAAAATATGCATATTTTGTAATGCTACATGCAGTAGTCTCAAATATTATGCAAACTATTCTTTCTTTTTTTTTAATGTCAAAGTATACATATCTCGAAATACTGCATCCTGTGGCAATCTATTCAGTAATTTTTTATTGTCAAAATATGCATATTTCGAAATGCTACATTACGTAAACTCAAATATTGTTCAATATATTTTTTTTTTTTTTTATCATAGTGATTTAATTCAGTCACAGTTTTGAGATTCAAGAATCAATTTTTATTCTTTTCAAATCTACTTCCATTTGACACATAAGTAGGAAATCAATATTTCATTAAATCAATCTTTTATCCTCTAACTAATTTCTAAATTCTTGTATAACTGAAATAGTATATTATGACCCAAAACACATAAGTGTACTGGAATTCAAAACTGTAATACAATCGGAAGAGGTTGGGAAGTCAATTAAAAAAAATTCCAATTTAACGAACGTGAAGTCAAGTTCAATAAAATCTAAATTATTATTGCATTAAATCTATAAGAAAAGAAGAAGAAAACTATTTCTTTCTTCTTAAATTGCAATTTAATTATTAAGATAGCATTTATCTTAATAATTATTGCAGACGGTGCAAAAAAATCCATTTTATCTATTTCATTCTGTGTTTCTTCTTTTTAAAATATGCTGCTATTTAATTTTAAAGACATATTTTGCCTTTATTTAATTTAATGGATTGATATCTCTCTTAAATAGAAATTCGATTTATTTTTATTTAAAAAAGACGGCAACAGTAATATCAGTTGTAATTCGTTCTAAATTAATATTTCAACTACCTTCAACATTTCCTTTCCTGGATATATTTTCTCTTTCAAAATTCCGTCGATATTCAACACATATTGCTGCCAAGAGTTCTCGAAAAGTCGGGATTTCATTACAAATGACTTGGAAACTCTTTTCCGTCGACGGGAAAAGTCTCGATAATATCCGCGCATTATTCCCTAAGGGGGCGGGGTTAAAGTTTTCGAAAGAGAGACGGCAATGAAGATGAATACGATCTGAAAGTGGAAGTGATTTTTCCCTACTCTGCGCTCATTAATTTACGAAGAGGAAGCAATAGGGAAATGCTTCATCCTGTTGAATAGAAAAGGGATCTACAAGTTTCCTGATGTAAAAAGTTGGCTAGTGAATGGCAGGATGTGATATTTTATTGTATTTTCTTTCGAAATGAGTTGTGATGATATTAATGCTCAATATTAAATCCTATGATATTAAATTTTTGTGCATGAATTAAAGTATTGATATATTCCTGATATAAATACCCACTTGTGACAAATCTTGCCTGCAAAAAGACTATTTTTATAATGATATATACCTACAGAGATTATTCAAATTTAATACGCAATCTTTAATAATAGAACCACCAAGACCGTCATTGTGACGGTTTTCAAATTTCATGTTTCAAAATTGTGATATAATTTATGTATTGTTATAGAACTTCATAACGACTTTTAACGAAATATAAGAATAATTACATATTCCAATTCAGTATCCATTCAGTTATTTTAACTTCCATAATCAGCATGACCAATACCTATTTATACTATGAACCGTCAAAATGACGGCTTTAGTAATTTCGAAGTTTATAATATTTTATGGATCACCTATGCAATGATGGACCTTAATACGTATTTACATTAATTTATATATCGCTTGCAGATATTTCCTGGAAAAATTTGAATTGCATTTTTCGTATATTGTCCGAAGAACTCTCGATTGACTATAGTTGCTATAGAAACTATCAATTCAGAAATAAACAATATGAAAATTAACTATATAAAATTTCCTGAATCTATATAATAAAATATACATTGCATTTAGAGAGCGCTAATGCTGCTACAACTAAAACACAAATGAGCTTAACCAAAATAGAATTAAAATAATTTTACATTCAAAATTCAAAAAGAAAGATAAAATGAAGACTTTCAAGACCGAAGACTTTTTCAAGGGTCACCCTCAGGCAAGGATTCAAACCAGGGATTTTTTCTTTGAAGGGTCTGACTCTCGTCCAACCTACTGACCCTTCGTGACCCAAAAATCCCAGAAAATTGAGGTTTTGGAGACAAAAATTAGTATCACAGGAATAAAAACATTTTCAAAAAACAATCCAGAAAAAAACACAGCAAATCATGCCACAAAATACCAAGAAAAAAGAACCAAAATCATTTAAACCAGAAAGCTAAGTACTTACTAATTGAAAGTATAATTCCAAAAGACAATGTGAGGTATAAACTTGTTAGAGCAAATGCACTTCGTTAAATTGAACCAAAATTAAATTTTTCACGTTTACAGTTATATATGCTTACTAAGTTTTATCATAATGTAACGTCATCAAAGTTGAAGCGCCCTTTTTTCTTGGTATTTTGTGGCGTGATTTGCTGTGTTTTTTTCTGGATTGTTTTTTGAAAATGTTTTTATTCTTGTGATACTAATTTTTGTCTCCAAAACCTCAATTTTCTGGGATTTTCGGGTCACGAAGGGTCAGTTGGTTGGACGAGAGTCAGACCCTTCACAGAAAAAATCCCTGGTTTGAATCCTTGCCTGAGGGTGACCCTTGAAAAAGTCTTCGGGTCGGATTCATTTTATCTTTCTTTTTGAATTTTGAATGTAAAATTATTTTAATGCTATTTTTGGTTGCTATAGAAAGGAAGCCACTTTCCAAAAACAAAATCGCCAAACAGTGTATTGTACTTCAGAAAACTAAAAAAAATTGTGAACACAAAGCTTGCTAAATTCGATTGTGCAACCAAAACAGAGAGATTTATACTTGCAATGCATACAACAAATATGTTTGTTAAATTAGTTAGTACGTTAAACAAAAACTATAAATATGTATACAATTTTGAATGAAAATACATCAAAGAAAAGTTTGTTCGCCTGGAACATGATATTGAAAATTCATCGAGTAGGATGCATGACTTTTGGCACAAATTTAATCTTCATCATCGTAGATATGCGTAATCTGCAATTATAAGACACTGGAATTCTACAAAATGCATAGAATTTGTTCGCAAAGTTATTTGAATTATTTTGAATATGTTATGTACTTTTCCTATAAATTTTGTGTAATGCATAAGCATTCTACAGAACTGCAAATATCAGTTAGGCAATTCAGTGACATTCGAAGCGAAGAAAAGATGTATTTTATACTCTGCAAGTTTCTTATTTGGCATTGTGCGGAATGTCTAAAGGGTTTCAGACTAAGTACGAAATATGAGAGTTATTTGAAATTCTTACATACTTTTCCTAAGTATTGTAAGTAATGCTTAAACATTCTATAGAATTAAAATGCTATTTAGGTACAATATAAAAACTGTGGCGATGAATATATTTCATACTCTGTCTTGTCATTTTATAGAATGCCTTGGAGATGAGTCGCCGGCAGTTTATGAAATGCCAAAATTCTATGGAATGCCTTGACGTTTCGGGGCACCTTATAATAAATTCAAATAATTCTCATATTTTATAACTTTTTCTTAAACATTGTATGTAATCTCTATATATTCTAAAGGATTAAAATCCTATTTAGGTTAATTGTGAAAAAATTGGCATTAGTAGTTAATCAGCAATATTTTTATATTCTGCCTATTTGTTATTTGACATTGCATAGAATGCCTTGGAAGTATGTGAGATATAAATCGTGTCATGGTTTTTGCCATTATATATCTAAGCATTCTATTGAATGAAGAATTTTAATTGTTCCGGTAACATATCTAGTACAGGTTCTAATAAGTGTATCAGCTTTTTATGGATTTGATTGTTTTTATATATTTGAACGGACTAACTCCAAAGCACAACGAAATAAAATGATGAGTTTTAGCATGTGATCTGTAAATCTGAATCTCGCATATCTGTCTAAATTTGAATCAAATATGTCAGAAAGTAGATTGGATATCTGTCAGTCTGTCTAAGAATATATGAATACGATGACACAAAAATACCTATGAATGAAATCTGAATCGTGGTTTGGCAGCACAAATCAATTATAAAATTATATATTAAGCTATCAAATTTTAATCCTAATTGACCACTTTAAGAATGCGTCCTCTGCAGCCAAATATGTATCGAATGTGACTTTCTATTAAAAATGTAAGAAAGAATGTAAAGGAGCCTACAGTCATATGTAAATAAATGTTAATAAAAATACTATAATTGTAGTTCTTGTGTAGCGGCAGGAAATTTACAATATTTGAAAAAATGTTTCTATTTTTCAAAATATTAAAAATTTCTCACAGATAATTGATTCATTATAATACAGCAACTCATTCATCATATGTAAAAAAAGAAGTATTCAGCAATTTCTTATTTTGGGGCAATAAATATTTTAAATAAATCAGCTATTACAATTTGCACCACTTCTGAGACTAGTTGTAATAGTAAACAATGACAGTCTTTGAAATTATTTTCTTCGTTAACATTCTTTTGTTTATTGATATAATAATATCTACTATTTATTAGTATTTAGCATATGGACACCGAATGGTATTAAGCAGTTTTAAGCAAAAAACGATAAAATTATTTAAACAGTCAAAAGATTTCTCATTTATAACCGTTTTTTTATAGTATAGCTATTCATTCACCATATTCACTCATGCCCATAAATTAAGGATAATTCAGAGTCATGCGAAATAGAACTTTAAAATGCATATATCACCCGCAAAATGACTACACACATCTTCAAAAATCATATGCAAATTGCAGGAAGCCACCAGATGACACCGAAAGTACGTCACAATGACGAGAGTGTAAGAGAGTGATGTATAAACAGACAAAGAAGTAAAAATTGTTCGCAAGCGCTTTATAAGCCTTTCTGTGCAATAACCGCATAGTTATGACACAAAGGACGCATTTGGATGATTTATTACGTGGTAGAATTATCGGCAGTCTGGAATGGGAGCATACCCAGCTGGAAATATCCGAGGAACTTGAAATCGCCCAGAGTGTCATCTCCAGACTTTGTCAACGATTCCAAGATGATGGTAATTTGAGTAGATGTTACAGCACAGGTCGCCCCCGAGTTACAACGGCGAATGATAATCGGTATTTGGCACGTCTTGCCAAAAGAAACAGACGGAGAACAGCATCAGACCTGTCTCGTCAGCTCTCTTCAGCCACTGGTACGACAGTTTCCAGGCAGACAGTATACAGACGTTTAGGGCAGATTGGTCTATATGCTCGTAGGCCTATCAGATGTGTTCCACTTTCTGTAACTCACTGTCGTCTGCGGCTAACCTGGAGTAGAGAGCATGAATTGTGGAAACCGCAACAGTGGGTTTGTGTGATGTTTTCCGACGAGTCCAGGTTTAGCTTGCAGTCCTATTCTCTAACATCATTGAACCAAGAGAACATCATTGAACCACACCGTTACGGTGGTGCAGGATTGCTCCTCTGTGGAGAAATAATTCTGGGTTCCAGAACTGACCTGCATGTTCAAATTGGAACCATGACAGGCCAAATCTATCGGGACGTTATTCTGGAACAAGATGTATGTTTATTTCGGGGCGCCATGGGAGCAGAATTCATGCTTATGGATGACAACGGCCGTCCTCACCGTGGAAACATCGTAAACGAATTCCTTTGATTGAAGGATATCACCCGTATGAACTGAAGAGCATTCTCACCGGCCTCGAATAAAGTAGAGCATGTGTGGGACATGCTTGGCCGACGAGATGCAGCCCGTCAACCACCTCCTACATATCTACCGGAACTTCGGGGAACATTGCTTGATGAGTGGTGTAATATTCCCCAAGATCAGATCGATAATTTGAGACGCAGCGTTGTACGGACTATATTGCATCATCGGGCAGACATACTATGTATTAACCATCATACCAACTGTGTAATATTGGTTTTGGTAAGTAGTTTTTGTAATTTGCTCCAGCGAGCAAAAAATCGTAATTTTTATTAATGATATGAAATAATAGCATCTGTTTTGCTCTTTACCTTTAGTTTAATAAATAGGCTTTACAAATAAATCACATTTGTTTTGCTTCTGACTCTTTCTTTCCCTGAACTTGCATTATCCTTAATTTATGGGCATGAGTGTATAAAAAAACATTCAGCAATTTTAATAATTTTAGCGCCATTAATATTTTTATTTCAAAATAAATCAATTGATACAACTTGCCCCATTCTTTGCGCAAGTTGTATCTGTAAAATTAATAATATATATATATTTTTAAATTTCGTTAACATTCTTTTATTAATTGAAATAAAAACGCTCTGCTAATTATTATTATTATTATTGTATAGTGACAATGAATTATATCAAGTGGGTTATAGGAAAAAAAAATAATGCAATTATTTAAATAGTCTACATAAAAATATATTTTTAACAGAATTGCAAATGGAAGCAAAATGAAAAAGATCGTTACCTCTCACAAATTTAAATATTAGTAACTACATCGATTCTTCATCATCAGAATTGATCATACATTTTATTTCCATGCCAGAATAGCGGCACATTCGGAATGGCCCTGCTTACAGCACTCGGATAAGCCAACATTTTATTTCCTGTGGAAATAATCCGAAGTAAATATCCAAGCATTTCAGCAAATAAGAAGATATTTTCTCTTCTTCCACAGATGTAAATATTAACCTTGGTTTAGCGTATCCAACAGAACAAGAATGTTTTCCTATGTCCTTTTAGAATAAGTATACAAAGACACGCCACGAATATCAAATAAATCAATCACTATTATTATGTGAGAGCATGACGTTGTTTTGGTTAGGAGGTTTTGAAGCTCGAAATCGCGTTGGTAATGAATAAAGCTTAAATCTTAATTTTCAACATCTTTTAATCGCATATCTTTTTTACTTGCTTTTACCAGTATTCCGTTATTATTATTATGTAAGGATTGTAAAATATATATATATTGTTACGAAATTTTCTTTACCGGGGTTCGTTTGGATAGTGGAAGTTATATGGTGTGGAGAACGCTCAATAATCAGGCGGCAATGGAAAATAAAACAACGACGTTTATTTACACGAAGACACACAGGACAGCACAAAGCGACAACTATATACAGCACAGAAGACGATTATCTTCACCCGAGACGTGTAGCACACAACAGCATACAACCAGAATCTACTACAGACAGTAGCGCACAGCTCAGTTCAGCACTAGCTTGCCTCAGTCGTTTCCGCATCTACTTCTCCGACTCTGGCTCGGATTAATGACTTGACTTCTCTGGCAGCTGTAGCCCCTTTTATAGGTCTCAGGAGGCGGGGCTAGAAGCCTCTCAACCAATCAGGAACGTTCGAGGCGTATCTCGGTTCCTACTGGACGGATCGGGAAAATTCTCGAAGTTTCGGGTATAATCTATTTTGGCGCCAAAGTCGCCAAATTTGTCGCCAAGTCGCCAAATGGTCGCCAAGTTTGCCGCCAAGCTCCGGGACCTCCGACGTGCTAGTCCCATTCAGATGATTGTAAAACTTTCTTTCTATTGATGGAACAAACTATGCTGGGAAGCCGAATTGCAGGTTTGTAACAATATAATATATTTTCTTGAATGCGATGCCATGCTAGGAGGAAATATTATAATCGTCTAGGATTTCAAACTCGAGATTTTTTACAGATCTCCACGAAAAATATATATATATATATATTGAAAATATGCCACCCTATTCTCCCTATCGTTCTGTTAATCTGTCTCAGAAAAATGATAAAAAAGCTTTGAGAAAAACGAATGGAATTTAGTATGTGTAACTAACACTACATTTTTAGATATTTATAGAATTTTGAAGGTATTCCCTTTAGAGGAAATGTGCCATTCCAGCTGCCCCGAGTGCGAACGAGCTCGATAACAACTAAAAACAATAAAGGGCCAGATATATTTAGTACACATATTTAGTATCTAAAATGTGTGGCTACATCTGTGTATTTTTATATCTGTAATTCATGAATTCAATGAATTCAATGGAATTCGTTACAGTGATCTCACGAATACAGTTGTAGTTTTGTGCCAAATTTTACTTACAATCGGTCAAAAAAAAAGGCGTTGAAAATATTTATTCCCATTATTTATATTCAGTAAAAATATTAGATTTATACCAATGATATACATTTCCTTATTAAAATTCGCCAATGAGATGCATGTTATTTGCGATCCCACCCAAGGTGCACGTAGTTATGCAGGGTGAGAGAAATATCAGCTTTATTAGAGAACGTGTGAATAAGTTTTGCAGAGATCACTGCCTCTGGTTTTATGTTGCCTGGCCTTTCGAGTAATCTGGTACATGTAAACCCATACCCAAGCAGTGACTTTTTCTGAATTTGAAAGCTTGAGATGAAATATTCGACCTATAGTGATGTTTTGAATAATGTTTATTGATAATTTCTCGAATAATATGTACAAAGAATGCATTAACATGTTAAAAATGCAGAAACTAATGTTCAAGTATTAACTATTGTTTTCCTATCAAAAAATTCAATATAATGAAGAAAAGAATTTTAAAAAATTATATCTAAGCAGTTTTAACAGACGAAATAAGAGTTCTATTTATATTTCATGTTTGAGTAGCCTCTTAGCCGTTGCAGTTCCAGTGAACTGCACCGTTGCCCGGGGAACACCACGTGGAGGTGGGCTACTCTCGTTCCCCACCCGCCAACCCTCCCTTCATCGCTGTAACCGGCAACAGTTATTTTTTTTTATTGTTCTTGTTGATGATGTTTTTGATGTTGTCAATATGTTTGTTTCATAATTTTATATGACAACCGACTACAGTTTTTGATGTTGAAAATAATATAAAATAGCTTCCAGAAGCACGTGGCAGTTTTTGAACCAGCATCCGGAGCAGTCTTTGAACTTTTGGTGACAGAGGATCTTTGCAGCAGCCAAAAACAGTATTCTGAAAACTGCCTCTTAGCGCTGTCGGTATTCCACCGGCAAATCCAGAGCCAAGCAAAGTTGATAGATGGCATATGACTCCACAACTGGGACACTAATGGGAGCCAATCGGGCCGGCAGGTTCAATCCACAACACATTTTATAAACCGTGTATGATTCCACTACCGGTGCATCAGCTTTCTGGACTTGAGTATTAGCCAGTTCAGCTGGAATGTCCAATGCCTGCAAAATCGAAACACGGCATACGAACGCACCACTGCAGCTCGTAGTTTAGGCGGTTGAGATAGTACTACCGCATTTGAATCCAAATCAGGATCAGAAGCAAAATCCCCAGAAGATGGTAAACGGGGAAATAGGGAATATCTTATCAATTCCCAAATAGTCACAAAAACGATGAGTCCACCGACAGCCGTAGCCACAGTGAAACAGTCAAGAAACGCACTAAGCATTGCTCAGAACAAGAAAAAAACACTCAACGATCCGTTGCAAAACAGTAAATGAATTTTAGTAGAAAGCAACAGTATATGCTTTCATTGTTCCTTCTGCTACATTGTTTGCATCTTGTAATTTTGTTGAGTATTTAAACAGTTACATTGCTGTTGTCAATAATGACAGAAGTGACTGTTGAAATATTTTCTGTTCGATGACAATTGAAATATTATGATAATTATTACCATCTTAACAATCGAATAAATGTCAATAATGACGCACAGGAATTTTGATGGGGGCTAAAAGTAAAAGTAAAAAGTAATTACCAAAATGAATTATGTGGATATAAATATAAATGTTTATTTAACGTGTGATTAGTCACCATGGACATTTAAAATTAATCCTATTTATCCCCAATGGGAGTAAAAAGATGAAAATAACGTTTATATTTCCCTTTATATGAGTAGGAATTTAAACACCTTTCCCTAATTTTCAAATGAACGTTCTGACGTACAAGAATTAGGCATCAAAAAAATGTGGGATACAAATGAAAGTGAAATTTATAGTTTAATGGAAAAAGAATGATATATTTGTTAATTTTAATATAGCAGTTTATATTTCACTCGTATCCAGTTTTTTCATTGGATTGCTTATAACAACTCAACTTCAGCGCATGTTATACTTGAAAAAAACATTTTTCCATTTTGCTGCATGCAAGGAATATCAAAAAAGTTAAACAAGAATCTACTTTCCTTAACAATTGTCATTTTATACACATTTTAAATCTCGAAGTTTCATCCATTTACTCAAATTATTTAAAATATCTATCTTTTATAGAGAAAAATAGGAGAAATTGACAAAATTGAATTTTTAAACCTTTAGGAAAAACCCTTAGGAAAAGTCTCGGTGACTAAAACATTTTTCCTCAATTCCTCTACAAGGAGATAAATTTTCATGATACTATCTGTATTATTTGCCGATATATTAAAAGGGCAATGTATTGATTGACTTGCCTCATTTGCTCATACGACCGATCAATTTTTAAGTGAGATTGTCGTTATAGGTTTTAGTGCTGATACTGATATACATGACATGTAAATTTACTAAAGAAGCAAAATTAGAAAATATTAAGGCAATTATTAATTTTCATTCATTTTAAAGGATGATCAGATGATGCAGTAATTGAAGTGCTTAAGAACTTGTTCAGTATCATTATCACCCGCACCTAAACAAAATCTGCGAGATCGAGCTCATCATTGATGGCTAAACACTTTGCCATAACCAAGCTTTTTGCAAAATTGTGTGATGCACAGTTCTTTTACTTGCCAACAGTTCATCAGCAATTCCACAAGTGGTGATCCAATGATTCTGGTTTATGAGCTCCTCCACAGCTAAAATTGTGACGTTATCGACACAATGTAGTAAGCTCTTATTGTGATAAGTCCCGCTTCATAATGTGACACCAGTATAGCTCATAGTATACTATGCGAGACACTGATGTTCACATACCTATGATATTATTCCATACATTTGCGACGCATGCTCCCCTTCTGCATGAAGAAATTGGATAATTTCTCGTTGTATTTATCTGGAGGAATTCATTATCCAGCAGAAATAACTAGGTATTGAGGCAAACCATTAACTATTTGCATTTGGGAATACCATGACGCTATCTATCGGCTAACAAATTAATACACTGGGATTTGTTGTTGTTGTTGTGACTTATGTCACTTTTCAAGCCCGCTAACAGTTATCTGTTAGCTATATAAGCCGAATGAGCGTCTTATGATTTTTTAGTAGCACCTATTTGGGTCAAGAGTACGATTTAGCTACTCACGAGTCACAACCCTTTTTACGAGGTGGACTTCATTCTTGCATTTCATTCAGAGAGCGTAATTTAAACCTGAATTAGAGAACGACCATCTCTGAACCAATACCCCCAGTGGTATTACTCTCGTCATGGAGAACTTTGTGAATGAAACGGAATGAAATAACATTGTATGCTCCTAATAAGATGGGAATTAAAATTCATTCATAGACCAAGGAGTAAATTCTGTACTTTTATAATTTTCAGCACTCGATATTTCGACTTCAAACATAGCAAGTCGCACGTATATGTTTATAATTGAATGATATTATTATACGTGCGCCAGTCACCACACACACGGAGAATCTTCGGTCGGTAGGGTTCGAGGCCACAGCCTAAGGAATATGAATCCAACGCCCTATCAACCAGGTTATCCCGGCCATGGGATTTGTTACAATTCCGCTACAACTAACGTTTATTTCGCATTTGAATACATCTTGTATTTTGTGTAATGAAATCAACCAAAAAAGTCCTTTATTCTAAAAGAATACTAAGTAATCTAGAGAAGAATTCTTCCAACAGTTATTTGACTACTTTAATCTTTTCAATGGGTAAAGCAAAGCCATATGGAAAAGATTCTTCAATATGGAAAGTTTAATATAGAAACTGTGCTGTTTATCTATTAGGATTTTATTTCTCCATCATAGTAATTTGTATAATTCATTCTGAAAATAATCCCCCTTCCCTCCATCATTTTATATCACACTATGAGTAAGGATAATTACTAGCTGTGATTCCATTAGGCAGACGTTTAGTGCCATTGAATTGATAAGGAGGCAGGCTTTATTATTTTCTTGTTATATATTTAGTAGTTCTTGGTTATCATTGTTGTTCTTCTGTTATTGCAAAGGCTGTTATCTGTTTTTATTCTTTTTACTTTTTCAAATGCGTAGTATTGTAATCTTCTAAAAATTTCCTCCTTCAGTCAGTGAACACGATAGTTGAAATATGCTTTGAGTTAAGCTGATGATATTTGATACATGAACTTACGACCAAACTTGTAGATTTCAATTTTGAAATTTTGGCGCACAGATTTAGCATTTTAAATACAGATAGTTTGAAATTTTGAACCAAATCTATTCAACCGTCGACTATCTTTCCCATTCAAATAAATGAAATCATTTATAAATGCAATGACTTAAAACAAAAAAATTCGGTGTATTATCTTGTGATTACAACTATAAATCCGATTCAAATTTTGGTGCCAAATGGAAGCCAAAAAGGCCTCTAAAATTCATATTCCATTAAAATCACGCCAAATATCTACATTTCGCTTCTATTATTTGCAAATGACAAGCAATTAATAGCCTTATTCAAGGCACAATTTTATTAGAGAATATGCGAGAAAGTTTCGGAGAGATCACTCCAGTTGGTTTATAATTGATTTTATTTTCAATTTTAATTTATACAAAATGTTTGAATTTGAAATATCAAATTATCTTAATAACTTGAAGATATTATTTTGTTGAAATATTTGTACAATATTTTACAAGAATTAATATACAATATATGTCTCCTTTATTGTTACAAACAAGAAATGCTGCTTCCCAGCACGGTTAGTTCTATCAACGGAAAGATCGATTTACAATCATCTGTATTGCATGCTGCTCGGGTGCAGAGCCAGTAATCCCAGAGTCTGGCGACCATTTGGCAACTTGACGACGCATTTGGAAACTTTGGCAACAAAATAGATAATGCTGGAAACTTCGAGAATTTTAATGATCCATCCAATAGTAACTGAGATATGCCTGAATGACCCAGAAGGATCTAGGCCCGTTTCTCGAGAACTATAAAAGGCCGGCAGTCTCAAGCTGTAGTGAATCCTATCGGAATCGCAGACGAGTCTTCGAGAGGATAGCGAAGCAACGGCGGAGTGCCAGCGCTGTGTGGAGTCCAAGCAATTGCTGAACTGGACTGTGTGCCGAGTCCTGTTGTCTATTGTGTAAGCAGTATTAAGTTGTGTGTGGAGTAGCCAGTCGTGTGGTAATGATTCGGTAGTTGGATACAGCTAAAGTGAGGAGACAGTGAGAACTTCAGCAGTTTGGAGAGACCGTAGAGCGAAGCTCCGAGGATCCCCTCTCCTGCTGGATTCTATCTCGCCACTTTGTGTGCTGTGGTCAATGACTACTCGTGGGCTACTGTTTGCTGTAGTGACTGCTGAATAAATCTTTCATAGAAAACTCGCCCAATAAGCTTTTTCTGAAATACGTAGCTAAAAATAATCTATATGAAGATATTTCTATTGTGTATTTAAAGGATTTTCGAAGATATTACTTATTTTAAAAGGGTTTTCTCGTACGTATTTAAATCTTCATATCTTTCCTGTTTCTTTCCTTTAAAGTAACGGTGTTATTTTCGTTCTTTCTATGTTTCATTTGATGGGAAAACGAACCTTTCAGCATAAGCGAGTTTTTGTCGAAAGTTACTCTCGGAATGTAATATTTTGAAATATAAACGAAAGATTTCAGAATATGAGAATTGTTCGTTTAAAAGCTTGGCTGATGGGAAGAAAGAGAAGTATAATTAAGTTCTATAAATTATATTAGCGAATGAGTTTCGAGGATATAATATTTATATTACATTTAATATTGGAGATTTCAGCTGTAGAACAGGAAAATATGAATATTTTCCTATTATTGTCAAAAAGTGGCACTTAAGGTTGCGTGAAAATGAATACTATTAATAATAATTTTTATAACGAAATTATTTTTAATAGCTATAAGAAAAATACAAGTAAAATTAAATTAAGAATATGATTAAGAATCAAATTAAATTAAAACTACATAAATGAATTGAATTTTTAAAAGGAAAATCTTAAAAATACATTTATCAGTAATTTATTACTTATCCACAGATCGTGATGCATACATAAGTTTCAGATATAAGCTTTTCCATCTTTAATCACTTTTATTAAACTAAACTTCTTTCATGCTTATAAAATACAAATTTTGTAAGCAGTTTTTCGCTCACTTGCTAATTCCCCACAATTTGAACATTTCTTTTAAAAGCAGATAGTAGTAAATTCAATTAGAGGTAGTTTCCATTCAGAGACACCCCATTGTGTAATACTGTCGATAATTATTACAAGTCTATAATACTGCTTTCCTGCAATGGTAGTCTCATAGCTGAAAAGAAAGATTTACAGATATTCTCAATGAATGATATTTCAGTTATCCCTGAACTTGGCGACGAACCTAGTATTCGTTTGAGGCTTGGTATCAAATTTGGCTACAAAATGAAAATTTTAAAAAATGCTAGTATTATTGCATTGTCTATTAGAATCCAATATCTGGAGATCTCTCTAGGACTATAAAAGACGAAGCGCTAACACGAGAAATCAATTCTCTCTTTGCGATGTCGATCGTGGAGTGAGCTTTGTAGCTGAGTTTTTTCTTGTTTTTTGCATGATTAGGTTGTGAATTTTTACAAATGCTGATCCTTTTATAGACTTCAGTTAAGTGTTTGCTACATGTTCTTCGCATTTTAAGAAATAAAGCATTCATTTCTATTATCCAACATTTTGATTTCCTTCACAATAAATTCTTCCGAGGATCTCAGTAACAATAGAGTAAGATTATTTTTAAGATTTGCAATTTAATTAATTAATTTATCAAACTTAATAACATTTTGAATCGGATTTAAAACTAATGACAGGTAGCAATTTTTTTTATAAAAAATATCTCAACGCATAATAAAATATTGAAAATAACGCGATAAAAATGTCTTAATGTCTTCTTAATGTCCAAAATAGTACAGAATTTTGAAAAATTGTGGGATTAAAATTGAATCTTAAAAGTATGAAATGCAGAAATTTTGTTGAAATTGAGCCATAATGAAATGAAAGTCTTAGGTATTTATTAAAATTAACAATATATTATTAACATTTCAAATTACTTGGAGCATATTTTTGAACTTCCTATTGTACTTTGAACTGTCCAAATTGTAAATAAAAAATTAAACTTTTTTGGTTAAAGTATTAAAATGTTACTTAAGAACTATAACTAATTTTTAATTAAACGTAACTAAAATCGTTAATCTTTATTTTCATGAAATTTATTTTTAAATTGTAATTCTAAAAACTGCAAATAAAATACCTAACTTTAGAAATTCAAGAATAAAAATTTCGAAAAAAAAAATCAAGTTTTCTTGTGTTCCTAATTGCGGCAGGTAGAAGTAGCTTTGGAATTTCCCTAATGACTTCCTAAATCAGATTCCGTTAATTGTCTTCCGACGTCTAAAAGCATTTTACGGGATTAGACACTCTCCGTTAATCCATTTAATGATTGGAGCATTTAAATGATTAATCCCATAATGTCATCTGATTAGCGTATGTCTTCAAACACTTTCTATTTTCAATGTATTCTTTTCAGTTCTTACTCTGCAAATGACTGGGAAATGACAAGATATACTATTAAAATATAACCATTAAATAAACCTAATTATTAAACGTGGAACGAAATATCAATATTAAAATGGCCAATTTTAAAAGAAATTTCGTAATTTTTTACTTAATCACTTGTTGGAAAAGATAGTATATTAATAGTTACTTATTACAACTCCAGTCTGCTTACAACAGGAATTTAAGCAGGATGGAATAAAGTGGAACGAAAAATTTGTATTGTACTTCAATTGCTAAATAATTAATTAACGTAAAATACATAATACTAAAACAATACAAAATGAACATGATAATGAATGCTTAAACAAACAAATATACCATTGCAGAACGAAATTTCGATAAATTTGACTACAATGGTTCCATATTTTATTTGAAAATCTGTTATGAGAACCCACGATAATGTCACTTTGTTGTTCAAATGTCCAATTAAGATTATTAAAACACAAAGTGGAATAAAAATAATAAGGAAAATGTTAAAATAAGTATGAAATTTGACATTATATCAATAACTAAAAAAAATTACGTGCGTTAAAAAATAATTTTTATTAGTCGTTAAATTTTGTTAAGTCTTAATTAACACTAGAAATTAAACTATGTATAAATGTGTTCAATGGGAAAAAAAGTTATAAAAAATTTGCAACATGCCTTTTTGTATAATAAAATTTCAATATTTCGAAATTTTTATGCATAGAATTTTTTTCCAGAAACTTGTATAAATACAGGTTCTGTTTTACTTCGAGTTTTTTTTTTCTCTTAGAAAACTGTGGAATGAATTCTAAAACATCATTAGAAGCGTATATATATATACAGAGAGAGAGAGAGTCTTTTTTGCTACAAAAAATGTATTTATTAGACAGAAATACAGATTAAACGTTGAAACGAAATGTAAATATTAAATTTCCCAATTTTCATTGAAGTTTTGAAGTAATTTCTCTTAATTACTTTGCCAGAAAGAATATTATCTTAATTTTTATTTATTATCACACCACTCTGCCTTATATCCTGCTTACAACAAGGCTATAAGGCAGAGTTGCATAAAATGATACGAAAAATGTTTATTTTACATCAATTATTATATAATTAATTAAATTGTTATATAATTAATTTAACGTAGTAATGAACAATGATACTAACAAACACAAAATATACACGATATTTTTAGAAGAACTAATATACCGTTGCAGAATGAAATTTCAATAGCGTTGATTACCATGATTCCCCATTTTATTTGAAAATTTATTATACTCAGGATAATGTCGTACCATTGTTCAGTGTCCAGTTAACATAATCACATATAAAGCGGAATAAAAAAAAATTAAGACGAAGCAAAAATCAGTGTGAAATTTTGACAATATTATATCAATAATTTTTTAAAAAATTTGCTTTTTTTGAAAAAATATTTTTTATTGATACTAAAATTTTATTAAGTCTTAATCAATACTAAAAGTTAAACTATATATTTATATTTTTAGTGCAAAAAAATTATTACCAAAATTGTAATATGTCTTATTATATATTGAAATTCCAATATATAGAAATATTTATACATCGAATATTTTCCCCTGAAGATTGAATAAATACAGGCTTGGTTTTACTTTGCGTTTTTATGGTTCTCTTAGAAAACTGTGGAATATCATCCAAAGTAGCATGAGAAGTGTGATGAAGCTTTGTAAGCCAGATAGCAGCTCCTGGGCAGGAGTGATCACTTTTGTCTAGTGGTCATGTTACTCGGCTACGAACCCAAACGTTGCGAGTTCGGTCCTCGCTATAACCAAGTGACTATATTGGTCACCCGTATCTGATAAAAGTGATCATTCCTGTCCAGGAGCTGTTATCTAGTTTACAAAGCTTCACCACAGAAGCATGTACATTCTGAGGCTTTCCTGCTACAAACCAGTAGATGTAATCTTTCGAAAACTTTCTCGTACACTCTCTAATAAAGATATTATCGCAGTGAACGCCTTGTCATTCTTGGCGAGTATTTTGGCGATTAATCCCTGACATGCTGTCAAAAGTAACCAAAAATCGAATTTCGTTTTCAGACGCGTTTTGCTCAGTCGATTGAAACAAAAATTTGACATGAACTATACTTAGTCACAAAATCATGTGCCAAATTTCATTTTTTTTTTTAAATCATTGCGTTATTGTGTTATCGTTTTTACTTGTTTTTTGAAAATACAGACTGACAGACGAACAGGTCCTGGTTGGATTTCGCTCAAATTTGATAGGTGTTTACACTATAGATGTCAAAAATGTCTTTACTGAATTTTATCAATCTAGCTCACTGCGTTTTATAGTTATATATGTTATATTATATATATTTATATTCGAACGGTAGAACATACAGACTTTCTTTAAACAAATTTTGTTCAAAATTTAATAAAAATCTACAAATTTGATGCAAAATCTGTATACCAAATGTCATCCTTCTAGTTCAAACCGTTTTTGAATTATTGTTGTCTTAGACAGGCGGACATTTTCCAAAAATATGTTGTTGTTTTTTAACTCGGAGAAGTCTAAAACATGGGGATTCTTTAAAATCTCGAGTTCGATTTTTTTTTACTTTTTTTGACACTCACAATGTTTTCTTCACAATGCATCGTATAATAGAAAGTAAAAATGCATGTCTGGCTTTATCAGACACAGTGAGACTAAATGAACAACATGATTGGAAAGAATTTTATAAATATATTTTATTATCCTGATTTAATATTTAATGATAAATATATATTTTTTCCATTTCATTTTATACTTCCTTATAGATAAGTCCACGAAACACACTTAGGAAGTAGAATTTATCTTCAATGGTTTGAGGAAGAATTAAAAAAACTGTTTGTGGGCTATTTAAAACTCTTTTTTATCAATATGTAGAAAAAATGTCACAATTATGTAGAAAGAATAATGCTTGTTGCTTCGGAGAATCAGAAATCTATTTTAAAATATTGTATATTTAATATTACTTAAACGGTATTTACTTTATCAAAATTAAATAAATATCCTTTTAGAAACGTCTTTTTGTCAACAAAACCATATTATATTTCTGATTCTACTAATCTAAATGATTTATATGTTACTAAAAAGAAAAACAATAACCGTTTTACACACAAACTTTCAAACACACACACGAAAAAACCCACTGTAAAATCGAAAAAGAGAAAAACCATGCCTTTAGTCTTTTCATAAAGCACGAGAGCTAAAGCCGTCGAGAAAGATATCTATCTATAAGGAAAAAGAATCGCATCGATTGATTCTGAATAAGATGGATATCCTTCGACGCTCCTGACATTTGACATTCATTAGGGGGGTTCATATCTTTCGATGGAATCTCCTTCCCCCGGTCCTGTCTCGTCGATCAATTTTTCTGTCTCTCTCTTTTGAATTCGCAGCTATGAATATTATTAAACTCCTGTAAGTGCAGCGTTTTTGAATCACATTTAATACACATTACTAGTTTAGTATATATCTGGAAAAAAAGAACGACTGAGTTCTTAAATAAATAGAATTTGGATGCGATGAGTGGGTTTAAGATATTTTGTAAAGTAACTCACACACAAGTTCACGTCATCATGTTTCTTATTTAATGTGTTAATAATTATTTAATAAAAATTTTGGGCGATAAGATGAAAGTAAAAAAAAGGGCTGCAATCAGTATTTTTTTTTAACAAAAATTAAAAAAGAATGAAAAACTCAATTCTTAAATTTAATCTAAGAATTGCTTGAGGAAATTTTAATGCAGCTTAAAGGGACGCTTATATTTTAATATTATTCCTCGAATAAATGAAATTACGAAAAACGGAATAACAATGTGGTTTTTTTTTCAGTTTAGTTAGATTAACGTCCCGTTGTAAAGCAACAATAGGTCTATTTTGGGATGGACCTAGTAATTTTGAACAGCGGTCAGATGACGAGGACGTCACCTGAGCTGGCACCCCCATCTCCACACCAGCGGGAGGAATCACTGCGGGGGGAAAGATGTAATTTTTATGCTACTTAAAAGGAAGTTCATATTTAATATTATTTGTTTAACGCGCTTATACTAGCTTAAAGGAACTTTTGAAAGACGGAATGTCAATGTGGAAGAAGAATGGAATTTTTATGTTTTCCATTTGTTTTAACCAGTGGGTATGGCATTCCTAAAACTTTCTCTCATACTATGTAATAAACTTTTCGTGACGGAGAGCGCCTCATATAGTATTGGCGTACAATAGCAACTAAATATAAACTTTTTGGTGAATTTAGCATTTTTACTGAATCTACCGTGTAATCTTTGGCGAGATATTTGACTATTAATTCCTGGTATGTGTTAATAGTATCTAAAAATTCGGATTTTTGTTTTAGATACGTTTTTCTAAACTTATTGAAACAAAAATTTGGCATAAAATTCACTTATAGTCACACAATCTCATACTCTATTTGATATATTTAAATCGATAAGTTTGTGAACTTTCGCGTTTACATGTTTCTGAAGTACACACCAGAAGACAGTCAACCCTTTCATGGATTCGGCTCAAAATATGACGGATGTCTACACTGTAGATCTTAAGTCTGCATACTAAATTTTATCTACCTAGATCTCTTCGTTTCGTAATTATGGTATTGACTTGTATTCGACAGACGGATTTGCAATGAATAGATTTTACTCAAATTTGATAGAAATTTGCAACTTTTATGTGAAGACCGAATACTAAATTTCAACTGCCCAGCTCGAAGCGTTTTTTAGTTGTCTTTGCCACAGAGACAGACAGGCGGAGATTTTCCAAAAATATTTTTTTCCAACTCGAGGAAGTCTAAAACATAGACATTTGCTAAGACCTAGATTTCGAATTTTTTCCATGAATGCTATATTTTCTCTATACTATACATTCAAGAAAGTAAAAAGGATGAGTGATTTAGTTATTTTACCACCAAGCGGACGCGCGTATATGAGAGATACGCTTGAGGAGAATTCGCTTTTCATTGTTTTACCATGGGACTTTACGGAATCATGCTTTTAGCTATGGCTATAGCTCCTTTTTATTTAGCAGCTCCTTTTGACGAACTTTCAGGCAAAATTTGAAATTCGTGGCATTGTAGAAATTCTCCGAGTTTTCTACTTTATTTCAGAGATACTCTCGGTCGTTGAGGCGAATTTTTGCTGGATCTTCTTTTCTTTGTTTTTTAAAAGGTTCTGTTGATGCAATCAATAATTATATTATTCATTCAACAAAAAAAGAAGAGCTACTTATAGGGAAATATCTATTACAACTAAGAAATGTTTTTAGAAAACTTAAAAAAAAACCTCTTTTCAAAGCTACCTGAAACTAAAAACTGTTGAAAATAGAAAGAAGCGTTAAAGTTTTGAGAAATTGAACGATGAGTCGTTAAGTAAAAACGGCCTATCAAAGTAACAGTACATTAGAGTATATTCGAATCACAAGGGATATTCTTTTTACAAATGATAAAAGACATATCTAATATTGTTACAAACCTGTAATGTTTCTTCCCAGCATGGTTAGTGCAAACTCTGAAGGACTGTTTTACGATCAGCTCTGTTAGGTGCTGTCGGGTGCCGCAACAGTGATTTCAGAGCTTGACGACAAACTTAGAGACCATTTGGCGACTTGGCGGTGATTTTAGTGACCAATAAGAACCGAGATGCACCTAATTGGTCCAGACCGTCTCAACCCGCCACCAAGAACTATAAAATGCCGGCAGTCTCAAGCCGAAATCAATCGTGTAAAGAGTCTACGGCGAATAGTTGAATCAGTCCAGCGAAAAGCTCAACCGATTGCTGAATTGAGCTGTGTGCCGAGTCCTGATGTTTATTGTGGAAGCAGCATCGAGTCGTGTGTGGAGTAGCCAGCCGTGTAGTAATAAGTCGGCAGTTGGATACAGCTAAAGCGATGAGACAGTGGAGAATTGCAGACGTTTGGAGAGATCGTAGTCGTAGAGTGAAGATACGCAGATTCCCTCCTTCTGCAGAATTCTGTCTGGCCGCTTTCTGTCTGGCCGCTTTGTGTGCTGTGGTTGATTTTACTAGCGATTACTACTTGTTGACTACTGTTTGTTGTAGTGTGCTGATGTGTGTGTCCTGTATTCGTCTCGTTGTATATTTGTCGTCTTCGTGTTAATAAAAGTCGTCTGTCACTAAAGGACTGTTTATTGCATCGACCAACAAATCGCAAAAGGACCCCGGAATATCCGTAACAATATATTTGTGACATATTTGCTCAGACAGTAGCGATCTGTTGAAGTAAATATAAAACGGGCTACTTTCCTTTTATATTTAAATTATTATTTCTTTCTTTTATTTCCATGTTGTTCTATTACAACCTATTTTCCATAATTAAACTCTTGAAAGTTTATAATAGTGTATCTGAGAAATGCTCGCGACCTTTCATGCCATCAGAGGACGGAGCCCGATTGCAAACTTAAAAAACTAATTTCGAATCTGCTTAGAGAAACTTTACGTAATAAGTAAACATTAGTGTTTTTATTTTCTTTTTAATGAGTATATATCTATTTAAGTAAGAGTTAGGCAAAAAGGAGTGTAAATGAATAAATTGAGAATTGAATATTTATTGACATGCTGTTCACATCGCATTTAAAGTGTAAAAAATATAGTAAATTTCAAAAAAAGTCATTTTTTAGATTTTAATTCTCTAAATTTTGGGCTTTTTTGACACCAAATAACGCATTTTTTGCGCTTACGTCGGTCTTTGTGAGTGTAACAATTTTCAATTATATTCGAAAATGATAGTTGAAGAATGGAACGATGAAACGGATACAATTTTGCTCTCTACATTTCAAAATTATAAATCTGCGTCCAATTTTGAATGAAGTCCATCAACATATTGACTATCTTTCAATTTATCTTTCCGTATATATGTCAATGCGATAACGTAAAAATGCACAAAATAACAGAAACAAAATATCGCGTACCATCTTGATTCCAAAATTTTAGACTTTTAACAAATTTTGAATCTGTTGTTCGAGGGCAAGATGTTTAGGAAGTATAAAGGAAATTTGAAGACAGAGCAATGACGCTGATTCTGATTTTACTTCATATGTCAGTATATAAACATTTCTTTATGCATAAGAATTGTCAACAGATTTTTGTAACTCTATTTTACTCTATAGCCAACTTCTGTTTTCTGCGTTTGATTATTTTATATTAGCGAATATTGAATGTGAGCAAACAGGGAAAAGTTTATATTCATATATTCAATAATATATCTTGTTTTGTATTTGGTTATATATATTTTTTTCTATTTTACTGGATCATCGTTTGTTTCAATCAGATTTTAATGATTAATTTTAATTTAAATGTTCCTGAGCATTATGTAATTATGGTATTGCAAATATTACATCTTAATTATATTTTTATGCTAGATTCTAACAAAAGATATTGGTCCGAGGCCTGCTAACATTTTCTTTCAACGTTTTTTTATATATATATATTTTACTTTACATTTAACATTGCGTTGTTCAGCGGAGTGCGGATTTCAATGTTTTCGGAATATTTCTTGAAATAAAATTATTTTTATATATATATTTATTTATTTTATTGTTCATTTAATCATACTTATTTTACTTCTTGTTGCTTAAGTTTGGAAGGGTTAATTATTTTATGAAGTTTTGATACCTCCTCCCAAGTTAATGTCATGTCTGATTTTTTTCGGTTAATAGATCCTTATTTATTTTAATCCGATTTTAGTGATCAGTTTTGATTTCAGAGTTTGAAAATTATGGTTAGAGAAAATCTCATTGCAAGAAAATTAAAATTTCTTATTTTATGATAGATCTGAAATGTATAAATACTAATATATCTATACTTATAATAAAGCTCAATGTGTGTGTGTGTGTGTGTGTGTGTGTTGGCGCTCTACAGACCAGATCATTCAACCTACAGCTACCAAATTTGGTACGTGTATACCTTGGAGGCCGGGAATGTGCACCTGGGGGTTATTTTTTCGAATTTTTAACTAGAATTTTATTTATTTAAAAATTAAGCGAAATTTTGACGTGTTTCTGCTATAACTGCCGAAAATATTACCGCACAAAAAAGATTTTTACATGAAGTTAAAGATAAAAAATTTATCTTTTAAATGATACTACTGTTTTAATCTTAAAATTAAATTTCTATTTTTAATGAATTTTTAAATAAATATTTTAACTATGTTTTTCAATAATTTTTTTCGTCAAAAATAAAAGTGAGGATTAAGCACGTTTCGCATTCCTGAGAAAAAAATAGCTTTTTTCAAGGTGTTGCCATCACATTGATTAAAGCTCTAACTGAAAATAAATTAAATCTTTTTGGAAATGAAATCTGCAAAAATATAATTTTCGGCAAGTGTCTGTAGGAAATGAAACAAATATGAAATATTATTTTTTCTAAAAAATAAATTCAAGAAAAATTATTTTATGATCTTTTACACTCTCTATACGGATCCATTTTGATATTTAATGACTCATAAAATAATGAAGATGTAAACAAACTTATGGCATTTATTTATGGAATAACTTATATATTTTCCTTTTCAGGTTTGAATATTTTTACTTTTGTAAATATCGTCTGCGCGTGTTTTTAATTTCAGATAATTTCATTTTCCAGTCTAAATATCTGTACTTTTCTAAATATCGTCTGCTTATTAATTGCATTTTTCTCTTTTGTTTTTGGCAACTATTGAAATGTTATGTTTACTTTTGATGTGTTTGATGTAGTACTTTTGTAAGTGATGTTTTATTCGAGCGGATATTAAGGAGAATGCATATACCACAAGAGAAAGCACAGATTTTATGGTGGTCATAGAGTTAATTTCCAATCAACTAAATCACTGACTTTTAAGATTCAATTTCCAATCACTTAAACTGGCTGATTTAAGAAAATTTGAATATCACTATTCAATAAAAAAAGGATAATTTTAGATTTTCCATCGATCGCTTCAAAGAAAATACGCCAATCAGCGCGCAGGTTTCTCAAGATTAATTGGCCTAAGATTATGAAAATGTTGACTTTTTAAACATTTTGAACATTTAAAACTTCATAAATAAGTCTTAGATGATCGTAGAAAATAGAAACATTCATTCATTTATTTAAAATTTGGTGTGTCCAGAATATTTCAAAATATGATACCTTACTGCATTAAATTTAGACTTTGAAATATATTTATAGGCCGGAACAAAATATTATTATTGATTTCATTTCAATCCTTTTGAAAGCAAAACTAAAAACTGAATTTTATGCTGAATCTCAGAAATTTTTGTTGAATTATTATTTGAGATATAACATAAATGATGAAAAATATTTTGTAAACATAATACTTAAATACCGAGCGATTCTGTTTGCAATACTCACATTCAATAATAATAAAAATTAATAAATAACAATAATGATGATAAATAAAATCAAACGCTCGGTTTTATTAAAAAATATCGTAATATTAATTGTAATTTCATCATTTACATTTTAAATTAAAGTTGAAGTTTTGCTGGAAATGACAACAAATTAGCAAAATATATATAGTAAATTGAACGAAACAATCTAAACAGTATAAGTTTGGCATGACTATCAAAATTTGAAGATTAAAAATGTTTTGTTTGAGAATCCTTTAAGAGACCAGTTACTTAAAATATTTAATTGAAAATTGTAGCGAGCGGTAATACTGGCGAACCGGCTGGTCGCCAAAGGCGGCTAGTAATATAATATAGGGTTAAAGTTCATCTTTTAATGCATGCGTTCTTGTGGGCTTGGTGTCATAGACCTTTGATTTCAACTAATCACATAAAAGAAATCCAATGGTGTTAAATCACATGATCTAGGGGGCCAATTCTCAAATTTTCGAACTGTGGTCACAGACTTTCATCATTTTTTAAATTTTGTGCAACAGTGAAAACACGTTGCTTTACTGTGTACATACCGTCTGATATATTGTAACAGGATAACCGCCTGTCTAGACGGACACAATTAATAGTTTGTAATGAATACATTCGATATTTACTTTTTAAAAAAATTGTCACTCACATCTGAAAGTTTTCTTTTTCTTTCATCCAATAAAATACAAAAACAGGCAATCGGCTAAATTCTCCGAAGTCAAACAGTTACTTACTTCAAAGAAAAGAAATGGAAGAAATGTAAAGAACGTTGTAATTATCTAAGGGGAAATCCAATAGAAATATTTTACATCTTCGTTAATCAAATACACAAATACATATAATCTTCCTCTAAAAATTATTTTTAGTTGTACATTTAAATAAAGATTAAAAGGGCGGACTTCCGTGACAAATTGATTTCTATTTATATCATATGAATATTTTCTTTAAATAAAGGCCGACTCTAAATCGATTAGTTTCGTTTGGGTGATCAATATCAAAACAAGTTTAGTTATCTTGCATTAATGTGATAATTAATGCTTTACAGGATCACAAGATCGTTTGTAAAGATTATATATTTATGTAGTGCATATAACTATGAAATGTTATTCTGATGATTTAGAAAGGAAATTGCGATTTTACAGTTTAAGCAACAATTAAGCTACGGAACATGCAAATGTGATTGTAGTTTCCTATTGTTCTAACGGAATATCAACCTGAAAATTTCTGTATTGAAGTATAACAACAGCCAAAGAAAATTGTCTTTAATCAAACACTAGATTTAGCAAGGGAAAGGAGAGAAGTTGATTCAATATAAATATTGTTCGAAAATTAAAACTGAATTTTAAAATTCAGATTTGTTTTTTAAGGTATTTTTCTGTATTGTATCTTATCTCTTAATTTTTAAACGAAATTATACCAAAATATTATCAAACAAAATAATAAGCAATAGAACATTCTTTTACATAATTATTTCAAACTTATTTTCTCACGTCACCGAAAACATAAATTAAACTTTATTAAAAAGAAATCGTCAAAAAAATTGCTAGCTTATCTTATAAAACATATTTTTTTTTAAATTTATATCTTTGACTGGCCCTTTTAGCCTGAATTTTTCCTTAACAAAATAATAAGACATTTATTTGCTTATAAGTTCTTTTTCCTCTGTTGTTGATCGTTTTTTTGTTTGCAGAACACTTTTTTGTAACGCGTTGACACCTTCATTCTTATTTAAGACCTCGCCCTCTGTGTTGAAAATCTATGTTATCTCAATTGTTTTAAATATTCTGTATCAGGTTTGAAATCTTTAAATGAGGTATGTTGTCGCTGCACATTGGTTTAAATAATAGATTAACAACTGGTTGAAATTAAAATCATATCATAAAATGTAACTTTTTATAAATGCACCCATATGCTATAAAATTCTAAAGTAATTACATGAATTCATTATATATATATGTAATGATATTTTAAACTCTTAATTTAATCCAAATTAATTTCCAAAACTTTATCTTAATTTAGCCCATCGTAACTTCATTCTAAAATATTCTCTTATTTCGTGATCCAATTCCACTTTCGGTTTAATTAATTCCTCTGTAAAAATAATGCGCCATCAATGCTACGTATCAAGAGAAAGTGATATCTTCTGTTGACCTTGAAAAGGTGTCAAAGGTCACACGCGTATTGAATTGGCGCCTGGCCAGAAATCCTATGTTATATAAGACTAGTGATCATTTGTTCGCCCCTTTTTGATTTCTGTGCTTGTATCGCGCTTCGCCTTCTTGTATATAATCATGTTAGCTTCCCGAGAGAGAATAAAACGGGATTAAAAATACCACGTTTCTTCACTACTTCGAACCTGCATTCAACATAAATCAAAAATATGTTACATATTATTTAGCCAACAGGATTCGAAATTCATTACATATATATATTGGCTACAAACTTGGCAATCATTTTTCGCATTGCCGAAGAATTTGACAATCTTGGTAACAATATAGATAATATTGATATTTTTCAGAATTTTAGTGATAGAGCCAATAGGAACCGAGATATACCTGATTGTTCCAGAATTTTCTCTGTCCGGCTCCGGGAACCACAAAAGGCCGGCAGTCTAAACTTAAGTCAGTTTTGTGCAGAATCGTGAAAAGAGTTAGTTTCACGATAGAGTTAGTTCAATAGTTTAATCAGTCCAGCGAAGAGCAAGTGTTGTGTACAGCTCAGGCGACTGCTGAATTCAGGTGTGTGCCGAGTACGAATTGTAGACGCAGCATGGAGTCGAGTGAGGTGTAACAAGTCGTGCAGTAGTGAGTCGGCAGTTGAATATAGCTAAAGCGAGGAGACAGTGCACATTTGGAGAGACTGTAGGAAGAAGCTGCGAAGATTCCCTCCTCCTACTGTAATAATCACTGAAGAGTCAGAAATCTGTAACGTCCGTCTGAATCTTGTGGTTTTGATTTCCTTCGTGAGAACTGCACTTTTGAGGGACTTTTAAAGTTATAATTTCGGCTGATTTTGATAAGAGGCATTCTGGTCTCAAGACTACACAATAGCTGAGACCAGAATGCCTCTTGTCAAAATCAGTCGAAATTATAACTTTAAAAATCCCTCAAAAGTGCAGTTCTCACGAAGGAAATCAAAACCACAAGACTCACTCAGACGGACGTTACAGATTTCTGACTCTTCAGTGATTATTTATATGCTTATACATGCCATACAGATGTTCTCAATGTAACTTATCAATTTTTTCAGTTGGTAATTTCGTTTCCCTGTAAGTTCAACCTATAGTGACCATTTGTTTCAGTATTCTTGTCTCCTCTATCCAGTTATTACTTCACCAAAAAATTACAGTTGCGTGGGATTTGACACCGATGGGATTCTCTCTGGAGAACCCCGGATGGTCTGTCGTCTCTTTCTTTATACCAACAATTTTTTTTTCTTCCTTCCATCTTGTGCTTATCCAACTGGTTAGATAACTTAGTGTTATAGGCACCGGGGGCACAGGATGGCGTTATGTCTTATGTATTCTGTCTGGCCGCTTTGTATGCTGTGGTTGTTATAACTATCGATTACTACTTGTGGACTACTGTTTGTTGCAGTTTGCAGTTCCGTATTGCCTGTGTTCGTCTCGGTTGTATGTCTGCTGTCTGCGTATTCTTGTTTTCGTGTTTAATAAAAGGCGTCGTTTGTTATTGAGGCCTGCTGATTGTTGTCACATCATACACCCACTACAAGCGAACCGATTAACTTTACGGACTTAGTGGAATTGAAGTTCCGTAACACTATATTTCGCTTTTTGTTAACTGTCTTTTATACCATAATTTCGTTAGACGTATAAGCAACATTATATGTAATATGTAATTATATTTTCTAATTTAAATCTTCATTATTTTCCTAATTTTTATTTTAACTCATATTAACTTCATTCTAGAATGTTCCCTTATTTCCTGAACTAATTCCATCTTTTTATTTAATTATTTTTAACACGAGCATTAGAAAACTGATTACTTATGCATTTTCTCACAATCCGAAAGAAGGGATGAAAATCCTTATCACTCACACATACTTTTCAAAGATACCTAAGATTCCTTTGCTTAAGCCGACACGTGGCAAAGAAATCCCTATCGGAATCTAATAGTAAATTCACTGAAGGGAGATATTTCTATCACTTTTCTCTTGCATCAAAATGTAAATAAACATAAATTTACCAGCGCTTCACCCTTGTACAAATTATGACACCCGGGGTGAAATAAGATGAAGTAAAAATTTCGCAAGTTTCTCCTTTCCGACCTCGCATCTGCAAAATTATGAGAAATATGCTGTACGATAATAAAACATTTATCTAAAGGGATTATGTTCAACCTTCTTCTGTTCCATGTTTTTCCTTCATATTTTACTGTCGAACAAAAAATTATGATTATATATGTTGTATATTTCGATTTCTCCTGGTTAACTCTAATAAATGATATCTATTAATATAATGATAAAGAAATGTGTCTTTTGAATTCACAGTTTGATCTAGAAGTATTAAATTCTCAAGAAATATAATTTGATGAGCCTGGGGAGGAGTTTTGCTTTTAAATTTTAATTAAATTTGGATTAATCAAAAATCAGGCGTATTAGTAATCTTTATAAATATGAAACGATTTTTACACCATTTTAAAACAGTAAAATTTATCTTTTTGGTAGTTTCAACTTAGTTGTTTTGTAAATTTTGAAAGAAAAAATTAGGTTTTAAAAATATGTTTTATTTTATTTTTAAGAACGCCTTTCATTTCTGCAGTGAGAAGCAAACCATGTTTATTATTATTATTTTCAAATAGTTAAACCAGTTATTTTCTTCCAAATTTGAAAGCTTAAGAGGAAGCACTCTGCTTAAATTTGTGCTATTTACTTTCAGTGGTAGTTGTTTTCCAAAACTTTCTTGCGTACACTCACAAAACTGAGTCCCCTTTTGAGCAAGGCCGTGAATTCCGAGAATGCTCAAATTTTTATTTTTAATGCATCACACTGGAATTTTCATTTCTCAATAGGAAACAAGATAATGATATTTCTGTATTATGAACTGCATGACATTGGTAAACAATAGTTAAAAAAATCCTATTAGTATGTAATGTTTGGCGATTAATACACAAGTATCCGAATGCGGTTAAAACACAAGCACCCGATAATCGAAAATTGACCTCAATTCCAACCGATTAATATCAGAATTTATTACAGAATACAATTAGAATTACAAAATACTAAAAAAAAGTACGCATGCGCAAAAAAATATCTAAAAGTACAGACCAACAGACGGACAATTCTTTAACCGATGTGGTTCGAAATTGGAAATTATCCACATTTTAGTTGTTAAAACTATAAACCAAATTTCATTAATCAAAACTGTTACGTTTTTGAATGATGGCGTTTATATTCTGCCAAAATACAGAGCAACAGACGATCAATCCTTTGAAAGATTTCGTTTCAAATTTTTTACATAGTTGCATTTTATAAATTTAATCCTAAAGCCAAATTTTATACATCTAGATATTGAAGTTATAGCGCTCACTTTATTCGGACATATAGGCAGATAGTTCTCCTGACTAAAGAATTTCCTAATTAATTCCTTTTGAATACAAAATTTCATCCATCATGGTCAAAGAATTTTAGAATTATCGTGATCGCATATAGGCTGACATAGTTTCAAGGGGCTGTTTTTTGGATTCGGAGAGATCTGAAATGTTAAGAATCTTCAATATCTGGAATTCAAGCATTTTAACAGTTGTAATACTTTTCCCTTGCATACTTTGCATACCCAAAGGAAATGCAAATTTAAGTTGAAGAATCGCGAATTATAACAAATATAGATAATTCTATTCTTACATTTTTAATGGAGCTAAGATTTCATAGAATTGGCTCCATTAGGAAAATGCATGCACACAAAGTATATAACAGCTATGAGGTTGCAAAAATATTGCGACTTTATAACAATTTGATGTCTAAACAATATTTTGTTGACAGTCTGGGATTTGCGAGTAGGAAATTTAATTGAAATTAAGTACATCCATTATTCCAGGTTACTCTAGTTGCCAAAAGTGATTACTTTTAGGTAGATAACTAAGTTGAAAAATCAAATTTTTGAAGCAAGTATTGAATACTTTTTTTATGAAATATTTGTTTAAATTTTTGGAATTGAATATTTGAATATTGAGGAATATTTGAGGTTTGCTTCTGCTTTGTTTCTTTGGGATTGGATTGCCAACAAAGCTGATTAGGTAAACCTAGGATCGATAGGCTGAAGGAATGCCACAATAAGATTAATTCGTTTTCCAAATAAATAATTTTTTTAAAAAATAAAAATTCCATGAACGATGAAATATTAGGATATTATAAACTCTCGGTTACTTAAAAATGATCAGATTTCGACAAGTTTCATAGCGTTCATTAAAATATTTATAAAAACGATCACCTGCTGCTGTGTATCTAAATAGTAATAAGAAATATCATCCTTAAATAAATCTTTAGCATGTTAAAAATGGGCTGTATTGTGAAACTAAATTGATTATCCTATTAAAAGAGGGCGTCGTAATATGTGCTGTCTAGATACCAGATTATTTAAATCTTTCACTAGAAAGTTGCATTAATTTTCTGTTTGCATAGATTGCATATAAATACGATTTACCTTTTTAAGAAGGTAAATCTTTTCTTTTTTTCAAATTCTGAAATTTTGTAAAATCTTCTTACAGAAAATTTTATAAATTAATATTAAATGCATATTTATTTTTTTATTGAATATTATATAATAATTTTTTAACATGTTCACTAGTTTCTCGACTACACAGATAAGCAATTTGTTTGTCAAAAAAAAATTAGAATTTTTTTCAGTGCTTCAAAATATGAAAAAAAAAATGAAAATTTCATTTCATTTATCAGTTGAACTAAAATATATACATATTAAAAAGAAATGCAGTTTATTTCTTATTTCAGGAACTAGGTAATATATTTCTTAAGATTTCTACAAGAGTTTGAACAAATTATTTAATAAAATATAAAACTAAAAAGTTTTTGCCTTATACTTCTTTTTATCATATATATATATATATATATATATACACGCAAAAGTATAAAAAAAGTATGCTATGAAGTTTTTACCTGTTCCATTTTCGGGTTTTAGTTTGAATAGGAAATAATTTTTAGTTGCGATTTCGAAACTGAAAACTTGTTTTCGTTTTCATTTTAGTTTCGTTTTCAAACTATTTCTTACTTTAGATTGGTTACTTATATATATATATATATATAATCAATTAATAATATAACAAGACTTTTCTGGTTTTTAACTAAATGCATTTTTGTTCCATAATTTACTTTGCTTTTCTAACTATTTTATGCAAATATTCAAAAATATAAGCATTGTAAAACATTTTCAAAAAGGTCCATTGAGAGCGTATTCACATAATTTACAATATGATATTATTAACCAATCAGTTTTGACAGTAAATTTTTATATTTCACTTTGTTTAGTTCTTAAGTTTCTAGAATTTTAACTCCTTTTGCATTACATCATCAAATGATTTTACACCTTAATCATGTTGATCTATCTTATGCTTAGCGCAGTATAGTCAAATATGATTCTTGCGCCAAAAAAACAAATCAATCAGCCAACCTAAGCGATATTATTAATAAAAAATATATAATTATCATAAATACAAAAACATCCTTAAGGGCCTCCCTTATTAAATGCTATAAAAAATATAAATTTAAATCTTAATCGTACATATGTTTGAAAATTGAATCTTTAGATTACTTATTTCCTGAATCTTGATTGATCTTTCACGAAAACTTATTCATCAGTCTTTGAAATTAACCTCTACATGTTGAATTACTACTAAATCATTTCTGCTAATATTCATTTCAATAGCATGGCTCCAAGAGTTATTTTACAAGTTTGTTCTCGTTTATCCAACAGCTAGTTAAGAATCAATGATGTAAAGGCAGCATCGGAAGCAATTTCATGCATTGTCTTTAATCTGCCTCCGAGATCTCAGCCTTGAAAGGGCGCCATAATAGCAAACATATGCATCGTTAAACTGCTTCTCTATTGCATTAATATTAATATCTGGCATACCAATAAGCTGCTACATCATTCAATTGTGCAAGATTCTAACCTCTGGCTTCCTTATTAATTTGCATTTCGGAAGCTTTGCTCTGAATAAAGCAGCCAGGATGAAGTCTTGAACATTGTCTGCTATCTTCGGTGGTTCCGGATTATTTAATCGTGTTGGTCTAAAAGCGGTAATTGAAAGGGGGATATGTTTCTTAGATTTTTTTTTTTCTAAAATCGATTTATAACTTTTGAATCTCTGCTATGATTTTAAGTTATCTCTGTAATAATGTTAATAGATTGATGTTTAATCTTTGATAGAATTAATGTGGATTTTACTGGATTTAAATAAAAAAACAATAAGACCAATTTTATTGTAAACTTTATTGTGAAATGTTTCTTTATATTGTCCACTTTGTAGAAAAGTATGGTATTGGCAAATCCTTGTAGAAAGTTAATAAATTTATATATTTAAAGTAATTGGCCAACTAGAACTCCAAGCCCAAATCTATTCTTCTAATTTTATCTTATTTAAAAGCAAAGGGATTCCAAAATAAGTTTTTAATGGAACATACTCTCATGAGGGAAATGTCAAAATCACGACATTCACTGGCTTTATGACAAAATTATCCCCTATATAGTTCCTGAGCCCTAATAATTGTACCGGATACAGTAATTTGTATCTCATAGGGATTAACCATCTGTTGGTCTGTACTTTCAGAAATATCGAAACACATTTGAAAATACTTTTTATCCCAGAAATTTACATTATTTTACATTATTTTACATTATTTTAGAATCCCTTACATTATTTTAGAATCCCTTTATTACATTATTTTAGAATCCCTTTATTACATTATTTTAGAATCCCCTTATTACATTATTTCAGAATCCCTTTGCTTTTAAATAAAATAAAATTAGCAGAATAGATTTGGGCTGGGAGTTCTAGTTGTCCAATGCTGAACTTCCATTATTCTTAAATTTAAAAGTCATATTTTGCATTAATTTGCTTTAATCAAAATAAAATGGCATTTCGAAGATAATAAATCCAAAAATTGGCAAATTTTTTGTGTTGCATTTTCAGGATATCAGATTAATATTCAAAAATATGTTTTCCGAAATTAATAAAAATTAGAGTATGATTACAATTATTTTCATAAATGTTCTGAAATTAAGAAAAATTAGTATAAA
>JAPMOR010029614.1:87630-110424 GCA_026543865.1 Argiope aurantia
TATATGTGACGAAGTACAACTTTGGATTAAAATGTATATGTGACGAACTACAACTTTGGATTAAAATGTATATGTGACGAACTACAACTTTGGATAAAAATGTATATGTGAGGAAGTACAACTTTGGATAAAAATGTATATGTGACGAAGGACAGCTTTGGAGAAAATGTACACGTGACAATGTACAGCTTTGGAGGACAATATCCTCTAATTTTTTCGTTTGGGATTACCATTCAAATATTGGTGCTTTCATATTTCCATTCGAAAATTGTTGGTGTTCTCCATACGAATGGAAATGAAACCGAAATGGAAAATGACTAACGCTGAAATACAATCACAGTATTGCAAACAGTGTTTGTTCTCTGAGTTATCTTGCTTATATTTCTGCCATAATCCGGTACTTCGATATTTCGACTATCTTAGTATTCGGAATCTATTGTATGTTTTCCATACGAAACTTAAATGTTAAATGACTAGCACTGAAATCTAATTACAACGCCAGCAAGCAATGGCCTCTAATAATTTACCTATTGCTGTTTCCTATCATATATTAGCAATTTCAATATATTTACAATTTAAACATTCGCAAGCTGACGCATGTCCTAAGTACAAAATCTAAACCTTAAATGACTAATACTAAAATCTAATTACAGAGTTGTGAACTGTGCGCTCTAGTTCATCCGTTTCCTTCACACTTCGATATTTTCGATATTTCCACAACTTGAACATTCACAAAATTTTACGTGCTCTCTGTACGAAGTGGGAGCTTTAAATGACTAGTGTTAAAATCCAACCAATTACAATGTCGCAAATTGTGTCCTCTAGTTCATCCGGCTTCTTTTATACTCTGGTATTTCCGATGTTTTCATCAATTTCAATACTCGCAAGCAGTTACATATCCTCAATATAAAATGGAAACTCTAAATAACTAGCTCTAAAATCCGACTACAGCGTTGGCGAACAGTGTCTCCAGCTTGTCCAACAAGAGTTTCTTGCCATATTTCTTATGTGATGTTGGTTTGTACTTATGTTCCGTTCCTCCCTTAAGTATTTATAAGTTTGAAAGTACTACTATACCTTGTAATATCTAGGATGTTGTATACATTTGTCTTCTCGTTTCTTTAAATGTATCTGAAATCATGATCTCTGTTTACATTAATATAAAGGGCGACCCGATATTAACGCAAAATTTGAATTTTCCACCATTCGTGTGTTTTAGCAATCTTATTAAAAATGCCATTTGATAGCTGATAGTTTAAGGTTAGTAAAAGTTAAGCGTTACACGATAGAAAACGTGTTAACACAAGATTTGAATTAAATAAAAAAACGCAGTTTTTTTTTCTTTTAATTTTTATATTTTTATGGAATTGTAAGATGCACAGGATAGAATAATACAAAGGGCAAATGACCTCTACTGCTTTAGTGACACATACCGATTCTTTTGTCGAAATTTTCCATGATCATTTTACATAAATGTGGTTAAATTTCGTTGATGCAGGGTTGAATGTCCTCCTTCAATGCACGCTTGCTTGTGGGTTTTTTGGCTTGTTGGCTTAAACCTTTTATTTCAAATAACCCTACAAAAAATCCAATAGTGTTAAATCACAGCATCTAGGGGGTCTATTCTCAAATTTTAGAACTGTAGTAGATTTCCATTATTTTTGAAATATTGTTTAACAATGAAACACGTTGTTCTATCGTATAACGCTCTATTTTTACTAACTCTAAACTATCAGATGGCAAATGGGGTTTTTTATTAGAATTTCCAACACGTTACTGTACAAATGGTGTCAAATTCAAATTTTGCTTTAATTTTGGGACACCTTGTACTTAGTAATAACTTAATTACTAAATGCATTATGACAATTACAAGTTATTACAAGTCCATTATTTCTAAGTTTAAAAATCAGTCCCAATGATAAGTACTTGAGTGGTTTTTAAATATCTTTTTCTTAAGTTATTTACGGTTATATAAAAATATTCTTCCTCATTAAGGAATTTTGTTATTTAAATCTGGTTATTATGAGCATAGAATGTTTAGTTTATATTAAAAATGGCGAGATTACATTTATTTTTATTTGTAATATTGCTAGAACTTAAAGATTCTTTCGTTTTATTTTATAGAAAGTTTAACCGTAATCATTTTTTTTCTGTAAAACTCTTTCAGTTTAGAGCACGGCTTAGCTCTTTTTTTAATGCTCCTGCCTTTTAATTTGCTTTTTAGTCTTCTTATTAAAAACGCTTTTTTCACTTCTTTAACTACTTTTGAAAGAAATATTCCATGGGAAGAAAAAAAAAAGGTTTCGTTGAAAAAAAATCCTTAACCTGATACCAGGATAATTTGCGATAATTATTATGACTAAAGCGTACCTACTTAAACCAAAAACTGCATTAAATTTAATGTTCGGGTTTTTTTTATGTATGTTTAGATATGAAATCTCTTAAAGTGAGTTTTTGTTTCTTTTAAGCATAATTATTCGCTATTCATGTTGTTGTTGTTTTTTATGTATGCTTTTAAAATAATTTTTTGAGTTATGATTTTAAAGCGAAAAAAAAAAAATAAGACAAATTGTTTTTATTAACCTGCTTGTTTTTTTTATGTATAATAAAATACCTGAAAAAAACAGACCAAAAGTATGTTTTGTTTTTTCAAACTTTATTTTAATATTAAATGATGGTATGACTTTTCTTAATTGAGCAACATAAAAATGTTTTTAAAAGAACTTTGCTTTAATAGTTGCAGAGGCATTTTTGAATTGATTTATAAAATTATGGTTGAAATTAATATGTTAAAAGCATTTTGTGTCCCTAAAATACAAATGTTTAAAATAAAATTTCTAATAATATAGTATATAAGCCACTGAAAGCAAAATTTATTTAAAACGAGCGGGATTAATCTCCAAACTTTTTCTCGCACATTCTCTAACAAAGATGTTATTTCATTTTCTTCTTGCTTAAATGGACCTTAGTAAAGCTGTGGATGCCAAGACTGTTCATTTTTTCCTTTTCGTAGTTTCGCATATGAACGTTTACTACTTCGTAATGTATTGAAAAAAAACCGGATATACGATTTTGACGTCTCTTTTGACGGCTGATTGGAAATTTTAATTCCTAAAATTTTAATAGCAAGATCATATGACAAATTTCATTTATCTAGTTTATTGCATTTTTTAGTTATGTTTACATATCAGCAAACGTAAAAACAGATAAATGATCAATTCTTTGACAGATTTAATTCAAAATTCAGGCATTCCTAAAATTCTTCAAAATTTCATTTATCTAGTTCTTTCGGTTTTGTAGTTGCCGATTTCATTTGTTATTGTGGGTGAGGAGAACAAACTTTCTTTTTTAAAATTTTGTCCAAAATTTGAAAAGAAAATTTACACATTTTGTTTAAAAACGTAATATAAATTTTCATCTGCATTGTTCAAATCATATTTCACTTATCATATTCAGAGGCTGATAGGAAGGCCGCGGTGGCCTGGTGGTAAGGTCTAGGCTTTGGTACCGGAGGGTTTCAGGTTCGAGACCCGATTCCACCGAAGAACCGTCGTGTAAGGGGGTCTGTTGCACGTTAAATCCGTCCTGATCAAACGTCCTCCCGCTGGTGTGGTGTGGTGTGGAGAGGGGGGTGCCAGCTCAGGTGTCGTCCTCGTCATCTGACCGCGGTTCAAAATTACGAGGTCCGTCCCAAAATAGCCCTAGTGTTGCTTCAAACGGGACGTTAATATAACTAAACTAAACTAAACTAACTCAGAGGCTGATAGAGAGACATGCGCAATTCGAATGACGTGCCTTCCGGATTCAAAAAGATCTGAAACGAAGCAATTCATCAAAATTTAGAGGCCATTTTTTTTTATCTATTTTAATACCTTGTATCTGCATATTTAATATATAAGAAAGTAAAAACTATTGATGGCATTAGATTTCCTGGAAAATATATATGTATCTTAGAAAGAACACTTTATGAAAATTAAAAAAGGTTGCATGCCGAACCATCCTAGAAATTCACACCAGGATAATTTGGTTGACAATATTCTATTTATCAAGAAGTAAAGAACTTTCAGTATTGCATTGTAAACTTCAGACTTGGCAAATCTCTTAGTCAGTCTCTTAATACTCATTGATGATAAGCAAGTGCAAAAATAAACAGTACTTCAATAAAATCAGGTGGAAAAATATTTAAAATGTAAGTTTTAAAAAAATAGCACGATGTCTGAATAGCTCAAAATTTTCTTATTGTCATTTAATTGTATTTTAAGTAATTATCGATGCATTCTTGCTCGATGATTAAAAAAGAAATTAATGTGTTTAAAGTAGATGAGTTCCCGTCGAGGCAACTAGAAATAGAAATTAGAATCAAAAGCTAACCATATAAAGTGAAAATAAAGGAAAAGAAAATCGAATCTTGTGTGTGGGGGGGGGGAGAAAGGAAAGAGCATCACTTAGATGACTTTGGCCGAGAGCCAAACTTAATCTGCAACCAGAGCAGCACAATGATTGCCAAACTCAATAGGAGAAATATTTGATTTTCGTTTTCCTCTACTGCGTAGTCGGAGAATTTTATGCTTTCTTGAGCTGGTATCCGAGCAGCCCCAATTTGCGTATCACCTACTTATTGATTCATTTCTTGTCATCTTTCTCTATCAATATTATTATTCATTTTTGTTCTTCATTGAATTCGTAATGTGAAAAAAAATAACCAAACCAGATTAAAAAGGAGAAAATAAACCATTAAAATAATAAAGAGATTGCTGCAGCTCTACAATCCTAATAATTGGGTCGACATTGTCTATATTCATAGGAAACTAACTTAGAGTTTTGGCTTAGCTGGCGTCAATGAATTGTTAATTATGCATTAAAATCAATTTAATATTTTAAAAGTTAATCATTATTTTGCCATTTACTAAAAAGCTATGTTTTTCTTTATGTATCTCAATCGTCCTGGCGATTTAAAAGGCAATATTTTCCCAGCACTGGTATATAAAAACATTTTTAAGATTGAGATAGATTTACGAAAACTTATTCATTTAACTTATTAGATTATTATTATTAAATTTAATTTGATTCATCAATTATTGGATTGTTTAATTAAAGTATTTAAAAAAAACTCAAAACATTTTGTCTGAGAAAAGACTCTGAAACATTTGGATTTCCGTTTTATTGAAAAATTTATGAACAAAATACAAAAAATGTTATATACAGAAAATGTTATATACAAAAAATGTTGAATTTGTGGTAAATATACTTTTCATGGTCCTAAAAGCGTGTTAATATTTTTGGAATATTTGGATAAATCAGAGCAATTAGTTTCCTTCCAGTTTGTGATGATGTTGTGAAGAATGAAGTGTATCATATTTTAAATTCTCTTTAAACTTTGCTAAGATTTGTCATAAATCATTGTGCACAGAAAATGTTTTTATAAAAATTTATTTCAAAAATAAACTATGATTTAAGATTCAAAACAATAATTTGCATAAATTTAAAGAATAAAAATTATTCTAAATCTACTCAAATCTACCGCCTTTCGAGCTGCATAAAGTCTTCCATTTTTACGAGTTCTAGTTCGGTTCATAATTGCATTGCAAATCCGAACAGTAAAAAGTATCCAAGAAGATTTCTTTTGTTTAACTAAAAGGAAAAAGATTTCCCGCTCTTTGATTGTCCGTCTTTGCCAATTAATATGAAATCATTACTGTAGCACGGAAGAACACTGAAGAAAAAAAAACTAAAGTTGAATTAAATATGCTCTTTCCATTTTTACATTTCTGACCATCATTTGTATGAAACGATGGTGAAAAAAGAGAAAACTTATAATATGAAGCATATCTTTGAAAAAATAGCAGATGATAAGAAAACGATAAAAAAAAAATTTCATCCCACTTTTACGAATATTTTCTGTTGCCTTTTTGGCAACGTTCCGTTTTCGATGAATTGTGGTGAGAAAGTTAAGTGCCAAGTTTTCCTGGATCTCGTCCATGATTCTATAATGAAGTGCAATAGACGGAACAAATTGAATGAATTCTTCAGAACGCGATATCTTCAGCAAATATACTGTACAGATCATGTTGCGAGATAATTATTTTCCAGAATTCATTTTTAATTTTTCATGAATTATGAAAGATAATTTGAAGGTTACATGTCAAGTCTCTATTTAGGTAGTCTAGAACATCTTTGAAATGTATTGCTTCAAATTACTTTATAACTTCTTTGTTGATTCATCTATTTAATCATAATAAGTTATTCAAATGAAGGATTATATTTAAAATATTTATTTATTTAATTGATATATAAAGACTCATACGATAAATCGCTTTTAAAGGAAAGCTCAATGCTTTAATTTATTCATTTGCATAATCCCGGTGTTTTTTTACGAAAAAATTTTGTTCAATAAACCAATAAACGTTATTTTGTGTGTTCATTATACAAGGAGTGAATACTTTGCTGCAGTGCACTGTTGTAAATTCATCAAAAAGTTGCCATGTCATAAACAAATTTGCAAAGGATGTGAGACTTTCGTAGATTCAGATTGAATGTGTAATAGAAATCTAGCTTTGTGAACTTTTCTATCGTTCATATCATAAACAAATTTATAAACAGTATAAGAATTTCGTAGATTGTGGTTGTATATATAAGCGAAATCTAGTTTTTAAAACATTTTTCTATATTTCATATCATAGACAAATTTACAAACTGTATAAGAATGTCATAGATTGTGGTTGCATATGTAAGGGAAATATAGTTTTTGAAATCTTTTTTTCTCTTTTATGCCATAAACAAATTTACAAATGATATAAAGATTTCGTAGGTTGTGATTGCATATATAAAGAAAATCTAGTTTTCAAACCTTTTTTTTAATCTTTTATGTCATAAACAAATTTATAAAAGGTATAAGAATTTTAAAAATTATTGTTGCATATGTAAGGGAAATCTAGTTTTTGAAACCTTTCAAGGAATACTCTTAACATACTTTTGATTTCAGAGTTTGAGATATACTTATATACCTTTTTTTCTTTGATTTGCATGCACTTTATTAATCTTTGTACATTGTTATTTTCGATTATTTTCTTCTGTGTTATCATTTTTTACATTATTATTCTATATTAATTTTTGTTTTTCATGTTAATCCTTGTTGACTGTCGTGTTTGTTTAACCTTAAATTAAATACTATTTTTGGCGACAAGTTATTTTCCAACGATATTAATAGCATTAATTTAATCAACTGCCTTTGATGAGTTAAGCTTTATCGTATCAAAAGTAAATGCAATTTTAAGTTATACTTTCATAATAGATAATGAACGTTTCGAATGATTAGCTATGCAAGCAAAAAGGAAAATCTCTTTTGAAACTGGGGACAATGTCAAGAATTTGTTCTGCAGTATCTTTAGAAAATGGTGAGAAACGGATTTGAGATCATTAATGGCGTATCTAAAGGTCACGAGCTTTCTATAGAAGTAAGAAATGACGAAATAAGTTGAATGTTTCGGTATATAAACTCTGTCGTGGTTTTATGGATTGGGGAAATTTTTTCCCTCACAAGGAGAGTACAGTGAACTAGTGTTTTCGAAATTTTCTGAAAAACAGGTATTATGTGTGTGGAAGGGGGGGGGGGGTAATCGATCATGGATGGCATACGCAGAGGAGGATCTCAATCAGAGGACCTTTGCACAAAATTACTAATCGAACTAATAGTTTGAACTGAAAAACGCTTTTTATTCATTGAATTATTTATTTCATTATTTTTTTTGAAGTTCATAACGAAAAGCAAGAAATGAAATCTTGTTCCAACATTGAAAATAATTTTATGATTTTTATCTCCCTTCCTTGAAAACACGTGATATTAAAAAGGTAGATTAGAGTTTGTTATACCTTTTATTAAAAATATTCATAACAGATTATTGGTTGACATAGAGCCTTCGAATATATTATTCAAAACTTTGATTCGAAACTTTGGTATAATTTATGACAAAAGAAAGGATTAAAATATCCTTTTATGAATTAATTCATGAATTCAAATTCGGCTATGAGCTTTATTATAGACGACAGTTTATCATATGCATGTGGTAGCTTCTTTCAGGTGAACCTGTATAACGTTCACAATAATATTGCGACATTTTCTACTCTGTTTTTCCTACATTGCTTTGATTATCTGATAATGCGCAGGTGCAAAAATATTGCAAATCTTCGTTTGAATAAAGTGTTGTTCTTTGTATTAGACCAGAAAATGCATTGCACCTATATGTTGCTACTCGGGCTTATGATTTTGCTTTTCTCAGTCATGTCTCTTATTATTAGAAGATAAAACTTTAAAGATAATTAAGATAAAGCTTTGGAGATTAATTAGGATCATATAAAATTTTAAAATAACATTATAATGCATGTTTGATTTAATCAAACAAGTTCCATTTCGATTCTATCTGTGGTAACTAAGTTAAGTTTATTATCTAGGATTTAATGTTTTTTCGATGATACTTTTATATCGCTTCTATCCGGCTATTTTACTACTAAAAACTATAATTATAAAATCTTTTGTAGTACCTTTTGTGTCATAAGCATAGAGCTTTGGAAATAAATCTGTTTAGGCTGATACAGTAAATGTGAAATATAGCAGCATTGAATTTGAGACCTGTTGCAATATTAATAATAATAATATATTATTTTGCTACTTGATGTATATATTTGCTTTATATTTTCTATGGCAAAATAATTCTAATTCTTCAACCAGAACAGTTATTATTTTTTCCATTTTACTTCAACTTTATCAAATTCATTTAAAATTGTTTACTTTTTGGAAATATCAACGTACGCTTGCAATATTACAGTAATTTTAAGCTAAAAATTAATACTAAAATACGAAAAATATAAGAATTTTTTTGATTTTACTGAAATTATTATTAGGTTGTTGCGGTTAATTTTTATGAATTAATCTAAAGGATGTCCCAAAATTAACACAGGATTTGAATTTGCCACCATTTGTGCTGTAAAGTGTTGAAACCCTTATTGAAAAAACTATTTGACCGATAATAGTTTAGGATTAGTAAAAGTGGAGCATTACACGATAGAACAACGTTTATCGTGCTCTATCTTGGAAATAAAATTTAATTAAATAAAAAACACAGTTTTTTTCTTTATATTGTTATATTTTTATTGTATCATAAAGTGCACAGTGCCATATAGTTCCAAATGACCTGCATGGCTTTGTTGACACATACGCATTCTTCCGTTTTTCCCTGAACATTTTACACAAATGGGGCTGAATTTCATTGATTCTGCGTTTGATTTACACCTTCAACACGCGCGTGCTTATGGCATAGACCTATGACTTGAAATAACCTTATAAAAAGAAATACATTGGTGTTAAATCAACGATTTAAGGGAGGGGGGACATTTCTCAAATTTTCGAACTTCGCCAAATTTTTATTATTTTTGTAATATTGTTCAACAGTGAAACACGTTGTTCTATCGTGTAACGCTCCATTTTTACTACCTCTAAAACTATCAGTGTCAGATATCTTTTTATAGTCTTCGCACCACTTTACTGCACGAATGATGGAATATTCAAATCTTGCATTAATTTCGGTACATCCTTTAAAAGTATATTGCAAACAGTGTCTGTAAAAGGTTTTAGCTCTAAATGTCTAAAACTTAACAGGAGATAAACTTACTAAATTCAAATATTTTCCATCCATGCTTTTTATAACTCGGAAGTGTATATTGAAAATATATATAAATCTTTTGCATTATAGCAGGAAAAAACTCAACAATAAGAGATTGATTTTACTGAAAATGTTTGTGATTAATGCTAACAAAAATGGTCTTTAATGACAAGAATATGCATACGGTATTACGCAGAATTCATTTCATTTGTTATACATAATCACGTTTCTCATAGAGCTATGGCTCGTATTAATTGAGTCCACTGTGGATCTAGTTGAAATTCCTGATAATTTAAAGCCTTTTTCAACAGATAAGCACCTCAAATATGATTGAAATCCAGGATGTTCACTTGGTGGGTGTTCCATCAACTGACAACAAGGTGCTCGACTCCCCCCCCCTGGTTTTCAAGGAATCTTAATCACCCATGGCTTGCTTTACGACATTTCACGACGGGGAACTGACCCGTGCCCTACGATTTACGATAAGCATATAAAACACCTTGTCTAGCAATCATGGCCCATTCTAGCAAAGGTTTTAAATAAAATTTTCGCACCGCAAACATAAGTTTTAAAATATCTTATTTCAATGATTCCGTATTCTAGTTTAGGGACAGACAATAATGAAACATATGTTTTGTAGGATAATTTAAAAAGTTTCAATGAATATCGATTTTTATCTATATAAATCAAGTACAAAAGTATCTTATCAATAATTGGTGCAAGTATTTTACCTGGTACGAAATAAAGGTATCACGTTCTATCCTGATTCCAACACTAGTCCTGAATTATCCTCTTTGATACACTAATCCTGAATTGTAACTGAACTATTCGCTTTCTAAAATGAATAATGTTACAAACCTGCAATTCTGCTTCCCAGCATAGTGGGTTCCATCACCAGAAAGATTGTTTTACAGTCATCTGTATTGGACGGAGTCCGGGTGTCGCGTCGGAGGTCCCAGAGCTTGGCGACAAACTTGGCGACCATTTGGCGACTTGGCGACGAATTTGGCGCCAAAATAGATTATATCCGAAACATCGAGAATTTTCCCGATCCGTCCATTAGGAATCGAGATACGCCTCGAACGTTCCTGATTGGTTGAGACGCTTCTAGCCTCGCCACCTCCGATCTATAAAAGGAGACAGTCTGCGCTGCCAGTGTAGGGTAGTCGAGGAGAGTAGTCGGAAGCGACAGAAAAGAGTAGTCGGAATCGACGGAACGGAGTAGTCGGAAGCGACAGAGTAGAGTAGTCGGAATTGACGGTGAAGAGTAGTCGGAATCGACGGTGAAAAACTGGTCTTCCAGGGATTAGCAGAGCAGCGACGGAGTCAAGCTAGTGCTGAACTAAGCTGAGCGCTACTGTCTGCAGTAGAGTCGTGTTGTGTGCTGCTATTTGCACGTCTCGAGGCTGAAGATAATTGTCTTCTCTGTGCTGTATATAGTTGTCGTTTTTGTGCTGTCCTGTGTGTCTTCGTGTAAATAAACGTCGTAGTTTCTTTTTCTACTGCCGCCTGCTGATTGAGCGTTCTCCACACCATATTAATTCCACTATCCAAACGAACCCCGGAAATTTCGTAACAATATCTTTCAGGTCCATCAGACATGATGAGATACAATTTTCAATTTATTTAATTTAAAATTCAAATTTATACATAAATATTGTTTGCAAAGCACATAATTGTCATACATCTGCTCATTACTTCCTATATCATCAAGAATAAATATTTTAGATGTCGTTCACAAGATTGTACTTACTTCAGCATTTGTATATCGAATATATCATGTTTTAACTGTAAAAAAACATTAGGGATTTTTTGGGGGGAAGGGGTTTGAAGTACATATAACATATTTGTTAATGTAGATTTCACATTCAATAATAAAAGTAAACTCTGTAAAATAAGTTAGGAAGTTGTGCCTCTAACGCTTGTTCAACTTCTTTCGAAGCACTCGATTAACTCATTTTTGTTAATGAAATATAATCTTAATAAACATTAAAAAGTAACTTTAATAAGCACAATGAAAGTCAAAGAAAAACAATTAACTCATACAACATAAAACTAGAAAATTAGTTCTAATGAAAATGGAAAAATGATTCATTAGTTAACTTTTACATTACATCAGTTATGTATAGTTTAGGCACAAAGAACAAGCCACGAATTGCAAATTTTGCGCTGATACAATATCGCTGTTGTCACAGATTACAAGAATTATTCTTCATAGTTCATAGATACAAAGAATTATTCTTCATAGTTCATAGATACAAAGAATTATTCTTCATAGTTCATAGATACAAAGAGCACTCCACAGGTTGCAAATGTTGCGCTACTACAGTAGTGTTGTTGCTACAGATTGCAAGATTTTTTCTTCATTTTTCATAGCTACAAAGAGCACTCCACAGATTGCAGATTTTGCGTTGATACAGTATCGCTGTTAATACAGATTGCGAGATTTATTTTTCATAGCTGATACAGTAAAACATTTATTACATCCTAATCTAAAGCGGCAAATATAAAAAAAACATATCACTTCGAAGACATGTGAGGAAGTTGAAATATTAAAATATAAGCAAATTATTGGAGAAGAGCAGTTGAAAACTAAAAATTTAACACTTGTTCAATTTGGAACATGAACGAAATAAACATGAAAGAAACTGCATAGCTTTAAAAAAAATGAGAAGGAAAAAAATTTAAGGTTTAAAATGCAATTTAAAACAAAGCTTGAATATTTTAAATCCTTGAAGAAAGTGTTTTCTTATATTTTTTTCAGTTTTATTCATAGATACAAAATTAATTCTAAACCATGTGCAAATGAAAGTAATCGAGATCCGGTTTTGTCCAGATTTGAAAACAATATTAAATCAAGTTCAGATGCTCAAATTTGCAAGTCAAGTTTGAATTACCTAAAAATTGGCGAATGAAATTATTTCCATTTTAAAAAGTATTTATTGGTACGAGCAATGATTTTTATTTAAAAAAAGAATTAAATCTCCTGTCATATCCAAAATTACAAACATTCCTGTGTATCAATTTTGAAATAAATCACTATTGACAACGTATCCCATGAAACAGAAAAGAAAAGAAAATAATAGAGAAAAAATACCAAGTGTTAGAAAGAAAGCATTAATTTAATCATTGCCCTTGCTCTATTACATGAAATGTTTCGAAAATAAACCAAAGTTCTTATAATAAACATAAATCGATATAATTAACATAAATCGATCGGTTGTTTATTTAAACAATGCAGATTTAAGTTTCATATCCTTGGTGTAAAATTTAGAAAATGGGAATTCTCATTTGCTCTACATGACAATACATACAATACATGACATACATAATTTAAATATAGTTTCGAACAAAAACGAGGAAAGAAATGTTGTGAACCCCATTCGGTGCACAAATACAAAAACACATTGTACATTATGCCCAAAAACATTCACTAATGTTGTGAATCACATTTAGCATACAAAATAAAGGTTCTTACATATAATACAATGTATATACAAAAAAAATTTCTCAGAATAGTCACCCTATTGTGACTAACTATAAACCAAATTACAACACAGTGTGCATAAAAAGAAAATCGACATACAAATGAACAACTGATTCTGCTTCTCACTAGTAACTAGGAACTTTACAGTGATCACCCAAATCTAGCATTTTTAGTCAATCTATCAATAGAATATGTATTTTAAACGCTTTTTTACCGATGCATTGTACCAAAATTTGGCGCAATTATGTAGTCATAAGATATCATATCTGATTTCTTTGATTCAAGGGGCCGGGATAGCCTGGTTGGTAGGGCGTTGGATTCGCATCCCATGCGTTACGAGTTCGAACTCCGGCGGCAGAAGACTTCCCGCATGTGTGGTGGCTGACACGCGTATAAATCTATCGTGATCACAAAGTCCTCCATGTCGAGAATACTGGAAGGGTGATACCAGAGTGATACCACTGGGGATACTGGATCAGGGGTGATCGTTCTCTGATTCAGGTCTAGCTCACGATCTGTGAATTAAATGCATGAATGAAGTTCCGACCCCCCCCCTAAAAAGGGTTGTGACGAGTGTGTAGCTAAGTCGTTCTCTTGGCCCTAGATGGCGCTACTGAAAAATCAAGAGACTTTCTCTTGGCTTAAAACCAAAAATGACTTCTTAAAGTCAGTGGGCTTGCCTAGACAAGAGCCATTATAAACGACAGCATTGATTCAAGTCACTGCGCTCGTGAATTGTTACGTTAGCATGCATACGAACGTACAGACCGATAGATGGACGTCCACTTGATATATTTGTTTCCAGAACTAGTATGAGTCTATATCTTACATGCTAAACTTATATATCAAATTTTATCTCCCTAACGTTTAGTGTTTTGTAGTTATTGAGATCTCTTTTATTCAAAACATTCATATTCCCACCCCTCCATCCATTTGTTTAAAATTTGATAGATATCTATAAATTTAGTTATAAGTCCATATACCATATTTCATCCATCTATCTCAAAGCGTTTTAGAGTGACACAATTCTCAAACCGACAGAGTGACAGACATATAGCCGAAAATGCGTTTTTCGGACTCAGAAAAGTCGGAAATGTGGGCTTATGAACGAACTTGAAACATCTTGAGTTCGAATTTTTTGGCAATTACAATAATACTTGTATAATTGATATAAAGGAAAGTAAAAAGCCACGAGAGTCATAGTTGCCCTTCTAGTGCCCCACACTAGTAGTTTTTTCAGTTTTTCATGTATCAAATGAATCTGGCTTTCTATGCCTCGGATATGAATCAATAATTTTTACTTCACACTATTTTGGAAACTATGCATGTCAAAGATATGATTGTCTGGTCAATTTATTAAGTACTGTACATAACAATTCTTCGAATACCCCGAATATAAAAGATAAAATTCAATTTTCAGTTTCTGGCAAAATTCAATCAAGATTGGCAATCATTATTTACAGCTCTTTAATATTATTAATTAAATATTTTAAACTACTTGTAGAGGCATTTGAAATAATTTAATTTGTGTATCCTGCGGCTATGATTTAATTCGCATATATATTTAGGACGATCATTTTCATAAATTCAAGAACTATTGAATTACATCTTGTGTGGGGTTTTAAAGAAATTATTGAGCTCAATATTTATTTTGAAATTTCATAAGATTAAAAAAATCAAAAAGAATATAAGTTCATAGCGAATGTTTAAATAATTGTCGTTTGCTTCTATCTCTTATAATATAATCTAGTTCTATTTTATCATATACAGATCTTGTCTTTCTTTCTGTATGATAAATGTTTCTATATTATAATATAGAAAGTAGTGAATTCATAATATTATTTTATATCTTTTGTATCTTTATTATTTTATATCAGTATTTATGCGATTACCAAAAAATTAAAGGTAACTGAGAATCCATGAAATAAACTTTCCTAAAACTAGGTTTTGTGTTTAAAAATAGCAGACGATTTTCTAAAAAAAGATTTGATACTGCACTATCTGTTCGTAAATTCGTTTAATCTGTTCGTAAATCATGTGCAATTCCAAATGTCTGAAATAAAATTTATTTTTGAAAATTTTCGAGTTTTTCCTGGTAAAGATAAGAAAGATGTTCTATAAATATTGATTGCAATCTGTATTTCATCAAGTTCCCAGAACCTCTTTTTGATTCTTCGCTATACAAAATAAATGGATTTTAATATTGCTGTAAATAATGCCCCTTATAAGTATTTAGGTAGAATTTAATATCGATAGTATCGTCTTATATCAAAGCTAACATCATTCTGGGATTGAAAAATTGCAGGGTCAAACCCTAGTATGGTGCATACAGAATAAATTTTAGCACTAATTCAGTGCTTATTACAAAATGCATAGAAAGGAAGTATTTTAAAATGTTTCATTGGAATTAGTTGTTATTTTCTTTAAAATCCAGTCATTAGTTAATACATACGTTTTGGCACATTCTGGAATTGTCTTCAGTATTTATTAACTTCAGAAATGATAAAAAAAAGTTCTGAAAAAAAACACGGTCTCAATTTTTTTTCAGACGAAAAAGTCCTTCCAATAAGAACCACTTGAAATATTTAGATTGAAAATATTACGTTAATTTTCGATTTAAATCAATAAACACATATCGAAGAATAAACCAAATAAAAAGTATTGATCGAATTCCTGAAATGAAACCACTTTGTTAGAATTTCCTGTGTCAATATTTTCCATAAAATTTCATTACTATTTAATGCATCTTATTTCTCTAATCACCATATTTCTTTACTAAAGAATCGATTTAAAAGAAAATCTGGGGGAAAAAATACGAATCCATTTTTTTTTCTATGAAAATAATATTCCCAACAAATTTTTTTTTCTGGACGTTAACTTTCTATTTCAAGCACTAAAAACATATCAAAGCACAAACTAAATTAAAATACTTCATAGACTTTTTAATTTAAAAGCACTTCATTAAAATATTCAGAGTATTTATATTCAATAAAATTTCATCATTATTTAACACATCCTCTTCCATTAATTTTAGAATCGCTTTAGTTATTATAAAACTATGGAATCAATAAAAAAAATCTAAAAAAAGATGTATTTCAGACAGAGTAATGTTCCCAACAAAAATTACTTAAAATAACTAAACAGTGAACCTTATCCTTAACTTTCTATTTCAGTCAATAAACAGAAATTGAATGAGCAGACCAAATAAAAAAGTATTGATGGACTTCCTGAAATAAATTCGCAGGAAGAAATTGTTGCCAAAAGATAGTGCTAACATCACAGGAGAACGCTTTTGGATTCTTGGACACTTTCCCATGTTCTTTTTTTCTGGAAGTGTTTTTTTTTTCAAGCTACTCGCATAATGGAAGCTATCATTTGTCGAATCTGTAGCGTTATTGTCTCCAGGATAAACATTTCTATTATGAATCGGACATGTCCTTGAAAGGGTTCAACATATGAATATGTTATTGATACTTTGTTTTCATTATATGCAAATGAAACTGTTTAAATATAGTAATTAGAAGTAAGGAGTACAATGGTTTCAATATCTTATACATCGCGTATTATTTCGTTCTTAATTTCAATTTTTGTTAACTGAAACTGTATAACTTGTTGTTTCGCATGTGTTATATATATATCAAAAATAAATTCATCTTTCCATTAGTTAACACTCCGTTAGTCCACTGCATCCTTCAGATACACTAATAGATATTATTAACATTAATAAATAATATAGCTTAGTAATAGCATAATACGGATATATAAACAAAATTTAAAGCAGACACAAACAGAAATAAAATAAATTTCTTTCGAAGCAAATAAAGAAGATAGCCAAAAAGAATTTTCTTTCAGACATAGCATTATCTAGTTATTGAACCATCGGAAGTTGTCGCCTTAAAAATTTCTCGCATATTCTCTAATAAACTTGTCATGCCAGTAACTATTGTAAGCCATGGCACTGGTCTGCAATATTTATGAAATATTAACTTTTGGCGTCAATTTGGCATTTTTAATGGATTTATCGTACTATCCATAGCGACTTTTTTGGCAATTAATCCCTGGCATGCAGTTAATTAATATTCAAAAATAGAATTTGTGTTTTAGAAGCGTTTTTCTCAACCGATTGGAAGAAAACTGTGACACAAAACTGCAATTGCAGTCACAAAATTCCATACCAAATGTGATACATTTAAGTCATTGTCTTTTTAATTATAGCGTTTACATGTTTCTGAAAGTATAGACCAACTGACAATCAATCCGTAATTGGATTTGACTCAAAATTAGATAGGTGTTTACATTATGGACTTTAAATCTTTGTACTAAATCTTATCTATCTAGCTCTCTTTGTTTCATAGTTCTTGTGATAACTTATATTCGAATAGATGGACATACGAACTTCTACTGAACAGATTTTACTCAAATATGATGTAAATCTGCAAGTTTGGTGTAAAGACCGTATACCAATTTTCAATCATCTAGCGCTTTGTCATTGACAGATAGACAGACGGACATTTTCCAAAAATGTGTTTTTTGAACTTAGAAATGTATAAAATGTGGACATTCGTCAAAATATCTAGTTGGAATTTATTGATTGTTACTATACTTTTGACTATTCTATACTACTTATACAAGAAAGTAAAAAAGAAATAATCATGTTTCTGCCAGAAAATGGAATGCTAAATGAAATTATTTTATTTAAATTAATTTCTCTCAGATGCATTCTTGCACCACCATTTCAAGTAAAGGAAATTTGATATCATAATGAGCGTAATGTCGAAATTATAAAAAGCATAGTTGTCTGATAATTATAGAAATCAATCATGAAGAAAGATTCTTGGAATGCATTGGCTATCAAATTACAAATAGTCTCAACAACTTATCTTCATTTAGCCAATAAAAAAATAATGAATAATCTTTTCCCCGGATTATGTGTTTCTTATTTCAGGCATGTATCTGAATGAACGATGAACATATTTCTTTAATTTTACTTTCTTAATTGTCCTGTTTTTCTTTCTTATATCTCATCATTTTTGGAGATCATTTTTCCATCTCGTGTATTTTTGCCCAACCCTTTCAAATAAGATTTATTTGTATTGAGAAGAAAGTTTTGTGGTTCTAAAGGCTCTTCTAAACTAAATTGAAAATTCCTGAAAAGATTAAGGTACAAGGCTTTTTTTTCAGATTATTTAAATATTATTAGATTTTTTTATTATTTTATTTTTCTAGATTATTAGGTTTATTATTTGAAAAAAATTAATAAATCTAGGGGAAAAAAATGGGAACAAAATCTGTTGTTATTGTTTCTTATAGCACTTGACATAGACAAGCCGCTGATGAAGTCAGCGATTTTAAGCAAAGGGAGCGTTTCTTTCTTTTTCATTAGCGTCATCAAGGGCCAAGATTACGTCTTAGCTACTCATGCATCACAACCCTTTTTAAAGTGAGGACTCATTCATACATTTCATTCACTCAGCCACAGATCGTAATTTTGACCTGAATTAGAGAACGATCAACTCTTATCCAGTACCCCAAGTAGTATTGTTTCGATTTGGAGGACTTGTGACCACGACAGATTTATATGTGCGCCAACTACCACATACACGGAGAGTCTTCGGGTTTGAACTCACATTTTAAGAGATGCGAATCCAACGCCTCTACCAAATAGACTATCCCGGTCCGAGCAAATTCTGTTTGGGTAAAGCTATCTCTTAATTACTTAAATCTTATAGTTTTTCTCATTTTTAGAAAAGAATAATAATCGCCAAACAATTCTTACTGGGGATTTTGATGAATCTCCAGGTTTCAGACCTTCCTGAGTTCGAAAAACACATTTTTGGAAATGTCCATCCATCTGCCTGCCTGTCTGTGACAAAGATAGTTTAAAAAAAGCTTTAAACTGGTTTTTGCTAAAATGGTATACAGGCCTCACACCAAATTCATACATTTCTATCAAAATTTTAACAAATCTCTCAAAAAAGGTCTGTCTGTTCTTCTGATCAAATACTGGTTAACACGAAACCTACAAACCGAAGAGAGCTAGATAAATAAGATTTGGAGCACAGATTTATTGCCTAGAGTGTAGAAATTTATCAAATTTTGAGGGAAATCCAACAAGGGTTTGAACCTCTGTTGGTCTGTACTTCTAGAAGCATATAAATGCGGTAATTCGAAAACGCAATGACTTAAATCTATCAAATTTGGTAAGTGATTTTGTTACTTTAAGTGTAATTTTATGTCAAATTTTTTGTTTTAATAGGTAAAGAATAACGCAATTAAAACACAAATTAGAAGTTTGGTTACTATTAACCGTATGCCAAGGATTAATCGCCAAAACATTCGCCAAGGATAACACGATAGATTCAGTTAAAATTCTAAATTCACACCAAAGTTTAATATTTTGTAGCTATTGTACACCAAAACCATGCATGCCGTTCACTGTAATAAAATCTTTATTATAGAGCATGCTACGAATATCCTCGTTCCAAAACTCCTTGTTTCTGAAAAGCACACGTTTGAAATTATGTCTCTCTCCCTATTTGAAATCTGTTTATGAATACGATAATTTAAGCGGCCGGTAGACTCTATTAAGCACTTTTGTGAAATATTCATTTGGAATTAGGAAACTTTTTATAAATATGTATTAAAATATAAATGCGTCGAATGTCTTTAAAAACACTCTCTTTAAAACGAAATATATTATTTTAAAAATCATTTAAGATTTATAATTAAGATGTACGCTCCACCACCATTGAATGAAGTGGTATCCGCAGGATTTATTTTGGCCAATTGGCCAATTTATCTACATCACTAACCAATTCTCCGAATTTCCATCCTCTTCGAAGCGGTTGGCCCTAGCCATAATGTTGTCAATCTCTGACTTATCCAATAGAGCTATAAAATACCACTATTAAGCAAACTAACTTTGTAACGTGGCTAAGCCTAAGTAACAGCATCGAGTATAAAATACTGCAATACGATCAAACTAACTTTGTAACTTGGATTAACTTGAATAACGGAATTGTTCTTAAGGAGACAAGTTTAATTCTAGATACAAATATATTTTTAAAAAACTATCAATGAAATGAATTAAAATAAATATTTATATTAAATGTATTTATTTTTTTTCGAAATTTAAATCGAAAATAAGGAAAAATACTTCAAGAATAAAGAATTATATCACTGAATCGAATTCCTTATTTTCGTTCTTCTTTTCCAAATAGATTATTCCTCTGCTAACAGTTTTACAAGAACCTTTTCTCATAAAGCTCTTTAACTTTAGCCATGCATTTATTTCTCTCCAGTTATCCAACCAGAAGTATTATCCTCAAATTAAAATCGCCGGTCACTTTGTAGGTCAATCTGCTTCTGACCATTGTGTTTTCAGCAGAGTGTAGGCGCAATCGTCATATACCTCTGAACGCAATAACGGGCCGGACTGGAAACTGGTTTAATCACTCGACTCTTGGATTGTTTCTTTTCTATTGAAAGGTGGGGGAAGTTTATATGTAGGACGACACAAAAGTGAACCCGTTCTTCACGCAAAAGAGAACTGGGTTCAATTGCGGCATTTTGCCTCGATTTGAGGAATCGTTTTCGGTCTCTTTGGTTGAACCAATTACTTTTAGAAAGGTGTGCTATCCGCACGAGGTTTGAAATGGAACGTTGAGGCCGTAGATGAGGTCTTGCTCCAAATTTACTTTACACAGTGCTCAGGCATCGTGAACTTATTGCGGTAGCAGATTCCAACTGCAATATATATATATATATATATATATATATATATATATATATATATATAATATATATAATGTATGCATATTTCACCATTTTAATTTTTTAAAAAAAAAAAACATTTTTAAAATGTTCATATATAAGTCTGAGGAATAATCTGTAGTAATTACCAAATATATATATATAAAATATCAGTTTGTAAAACGATTTGAGGGATAAGCAGTCCTTGTCTATTTTATTTTTTATTGCGTTGGTGCATACTTATCAGACGTTTCTTTGACGTGCTGTATTTTAATAGAAGTGTACAATTTTTTTTTAATTTATGAATGCAAATATTTTTCTACTTTTAAGTTATAAAAATGCGTGTCTATAATCATACTCATATTATGCTGTACCACTTTGAGAAAGGGTGGAAAGCAACGCAGTCACTTCGCGATCTCGCCGAACTTTTCGGTGAGGGCACAATAAGCGAAAATTGATGCAGGGAATGGTTTACTGGTTTCAAATTTGGCGAAACTAGATTGGAAGATAAGCCAAGAAGAGGTCGACCCTCAGATTTCGACCACCGGGGTTTTTTGGCAGCCGTGGAAAGGGATGAAAGCTTGACAACTCAAGTGTTGGCCGACAATTTCAATGTAGGTCATTCAACCATCGTTCGTCGTCCCAAAAAGCTTGAAAAGGTATGGAAATTGGCTGGATTGGTCCCTCATTAACTCAGCGACAACAATAAAGCCAAACGTATAAAATGTTTACCAATTTGTTTCAACGAAATGAGTTGGATTTGTTTCTGATGTTTCTGAAGAATCTTGTCACTTAGGATGAATCATGGTTTCTCTTCAAAAACCTCAAAAGGAAGAAGGATTGAGTTTGGCCTGGAGTTTCACCAAAAGAAATAACGAAGAACTTACACTGTAAGAAGGCAATGTGGTGTGTTTGGTGGGACAGAAGCGGAATCAACCATTGGGAAATCATCTTTAAGGGGATTTGTTATTCGTGGAACGGCGACGATGAGCATCATCACGAGTACGAATTCTAGACAAAAAAGGCAAGCGGCGATTCAACATCAACAGTGATGTCTATCTGGTTCAACTCAACCACCTTCAAGCTGAAATCGCCTGATAATTATGCACCAACCCAATATTTTCGCTTACACGAAAATAAGAGAAAAAAAGAAGAAAACAAAGATGTAAAGCAAAGAGAAAATATTGTAATCACTAAGTCTTCGACCTGAAAATTTTGAAAAAGAAATCAACATTTCTAAATATTCTGAATCTGGAAAACACATTTTTGGAATTATATCTATCGTTCTGTCAGTAACAATAAACTATATAATAAACACGATGTGAAAGCATGAAACCGAATGAATGAATTTGATTATTCAAAAACGAAGTCAAGTGAAACAACGAAATTTGGTATACAACTTTAACACCAAGTTTTTAGAATTTATCACATCTGGAGAGAAATCTGTCGAAAAGAATTCTCTCTCTATCTTTCCATATGCCTGTGATAAATTTAACTCAAAGGAAGGGAAAATGTCCAAAAAACATTATCAGATATTTTTCTTTATATTTAGGAGTTCTGCCTGTTTATTGGTATGTATTCAAACACGTTAATTCAACAAAGCACTGACTTAGATAAATGAAATTTCGTATACTATCTGGTAGCTAAAATTGCTGAAAAGTACCAAAATTTGGATTGAATCGGTGGAAGGAAAAATATCAAAAAAAAACATTCTCAGATATTTTTCATTATATTTCGGAGTTCTGCCAGTTTATTAGCATGCATTCAAACACGTCAATTCAAAAAAAAAAGCAATGGCTTAGATAAATGAAATTTCGTATACTCTCTGGTAGCTAAAATTGTTGAAAAGTACCAAAGTTTAGATTGATCGGTGGAAGGGAAAATATCCAAAAAACATTC
>JAPMOR010029620.1:7016-33865 GCA_026543865.1 Argiope aurantia
TTGAGAAGATTTGAAAATTAGGTAAGGAGCCTCACAATTTAGAAAAATAAATAAAAGAACTTTAAAGAATGTTAAAAGTTATTATTATTATTATTTTATTATTGAAATGGTGCAATCCTTGACACGAATTGAAGAGAGGAAACATTTTAATCCATACTGAGGCGAGAAAAGGGTTTCTAAAAGAAATCTAAAATATATTATTTTGCGCCATTTTTTAAGTGTAAAAGAACCACAAAAATATGAATAAATATTAAATGAATTATTACTAATATACATATCAATAAATATAAATAATATAATAAAATAAATAATTAATCTCTATTATTAAAATATGAGAACATACATATGTCTTTTGGTAGGTATATGTATTGATGCTCTATATTGCTTTAGAGCTATAAAACTATAGCTCTTTTAGCCAAGGTATTTGAATTGAAATAAAATGACTTTTCGTGGAATGAGACAAATTTTGATTGAATTACATTTATATGCTATGTTATGTAAATTTTGAAATATATTTCTTATATAGCAATGAAATATGAATATATTATGTATACAATTTTTGAAATTATTACAGACAAAACTTCATTCTTGAATGATTCTTCTCTCCCCTTAAATTATTTGGGATGTACTTCAACATGATTTGATCAAATTAAATTTCAAATTTTAAGTGAAATGGCCAAAAAGTAGCGAAATTTATAGCACAATTAACATGAATGTACAAATTCTTTAAATAGTGGGAGTTACTAGACTATTAACAAAAAACATTTAAAAAATACTTTACTGAGGAAGTCGTTAAGCTGATTGCAAACTATTTTATACTAGCATCCCAACTAGTCATCAAACGTAGCTAGTAATTGTAATAATACACGTTTAATTCCTGCCAAAATGTATGAGTCGTAAAAAAGTAAACACCCAAACATCCGCACTCACAACAACACTATTATAGCCTTTAAAATAATTTAAGAAAACAATATTAGATATTACAATCACGTGTTCTCTCTTTTAAAGACGTTACATCTTAAGAACTTAAGACGTATCCAGCATAAATAAATAAAATACTTAATGTTTTGATTTGTCAGTCAAACATTTTAAAGTGAAGTATATTTCTTGCCTCAAAATGACGAACTTATTGTTATTAGATAATTCAAAGAAAAATTTAGCTTATTTTGTTCCACATGAATTTTCTATTCAGCGCATAAAAATTTGTTATTATTTTATTATGTAAGTTTATGAACATTTAAGAGCTTCCATTTATTTTTTATGAACTACTATTTTTTTAAAATGTTTTATTATGATACTACATTTTGATGATACTAGGGATACAATCAGATTAAGAAGTAGAATTAAGAATTACAATGGCCTGTTGTATGACGTTGTTCAGTAAAGAAACATTTCAGTTTAAAATTGGCATTTAGGAAATTCGTCTTAGAAAATATTGTTATTTATTTTATCATATCCACCATTAAATTAAAAAAAAAGGGGCTCGATAAAATCCGCTTATAATATTGTACTCATTTTTTCTAGCATTTAAATAATATCCCTGCTTTTGCCAGCATATCGAAAATATTTTTTGCAATTATCTGAATGCATAATTTATAATATTCTCATAACACTAAATGATGTATAATCCACTCTAATTATTGTTTATTGGGATTCTTTTATCAGAGATAATTATTGCAGTTATCAAATAATTTTTAAAAAATTGTAAAGCTGATAGATATTTTTTTGAAAGATATGAAGTGGATTATATTAGTTTTTTCTTCTTGTATAAAAATTTTAGTATAGTTAAAATGAAGCAGAAGTAATAATGCTGTGACCCATTATTTCAAAAATGAAAACAATAAGTATTCAGCATGAATTTTAAATATAAAATTTATTTAAATTTGCTGGCGAAGAAACCCATATAAGATTCTTTGCTGCGAAATTATTCATTTTGGAATAATTGGTAGAAATTAGTTAGTGATTTTGTTGAAATTTCAAATGATTACATGAAACTTGCAGCTTCTTCAAAATTATGAAGTGCATCGGATAGCTAAGACGAACGAGGTTCTTCCTTTCATAATTAAAATCTAAAGATATGAATATGAATATATTATATAAAGAAAGATATGTTAAAATATGAATGAGTCATTTTCCTTTCTCCATACAAAGTATAGAAATAGATAGCATTATGAAGTAAAGAATCCATACAAAGTAAATGAATAAAAAAATTATTATTTTCTTAATTTTGTCAATTTTATAAATCACTACTGGTTTTTTTCCAAGATTCATTAGTCAGCAATTAATTTAAATTTGATTCGAACTTTCATAGAACCAATATCACGAACTACTTTGAAAAAGCTTCCTGTTTTCATAATTTGATTCTACAACTCGAATAAAAAAAATTTTCGACTCCATAAAATAGAAAAAGGATGAACATTTCTTCCTTTTTTTTTCAGATATTATGAAGTGACCTATTAAGAAATTTTATTTCAAAGACTAATTGGAGTAGAAACCCACTAATTGTTCTGTTTATATTGTATGGATCTGTAGGATAATTTAAGCAAAATAATTCAGTGAAAAACAGAAAGATTATGTTTAATTCTTTTTTTTCATAAATAAATAAAAAAAACCATGAAAAAAGCGTTTTTTTGTTTTTATTTTGGGATTTTCTTTTGTAGGTCATTTTTTTATGATTTCAGAATCAGTATTGCTGCATATTTTGGTTTTTATTCATGTTTGATTTTCCGACTTACACTGCTTGTTTACACTTTTGTTATTCAGGCTTCCTAAACCAAGCAATTATCTTTTAATTTAAACAGAATTATTGCATTAATTTTTTGCTGGGATGGAACTTTTTCTGAACAACTTTTTAAGTCCAAAAGATTGAAAAAAGTTTTTTATTCCTCCCCAGTTTATTTATAGGAAAACAGTTCCAATTAAAATGTTAAGAATTGAAAAATATCAAAATTTTCAAACTATCCAGAATTAAAGAGAAATTCTAATACGTAGATTGAAGAAAATTTCTAAACAAAAGTTCTTAGACAAAATATTTTCCTTCAGCATTTATTTTATTCGCATTCGTAGAGAAATATTTTTAAAGGGTTGAAAATAAAATGCATTAAAAAGCTTTTCAAACAGTATTTTCTGTTAAAATATCGAAGTCAGTTTCAAAGTAGTCATTATGGAAACTAGTGTTTTTATATAGGTATGAAATATTTCAAAACATCATTTTTCGTATGTAGGTATTATTATTTGCGTTATATTAGAAAAGAACTTTTTTAAATAAATTTCTTCAAAATAGGTAACAAATATTTTGTCAGCACAATGCGACTATCTATAGAGCTAAAAACATCAAGTAAAGACTATTCTTTTCAAGTATTAAAACATTTTTTAAAGAATCCTAATTTTTTTGCAGGTTTTTGAGGAAATTTCGCAATACTTCTAAATGATTTGAAATATGGCGGAATCAATAATTTAATAAATAAAAAGACTAAAATATTTCTAATAATTGTTGTTTTTCGCTCAAAACCATAGTCTTTGGATACAATTTTCCATATAAGATAGAAAAACATTTTTTTTTACGAATATAATTTGTATGATAATAGAGTTGAAATCTAGTTTATAAAAAATGCATAAGAAACGTATTTGAATTATTTGTAGATTTATCGGTTTGAATATCTGCTTTTAAGTTTTCTGTAAATTTTCAATGGCTAAAAATTTTGCTTCTTTAGTATCTTGAAAAATAAAATACAGCTTAATGCATATGCGATGTGTTGATAATTATATTGATAATCATATATTAATCATTAGTTGATAATCCTTTTTGTAGGTAGAGTGTTAGTGTAGCCTGGATTTGAAGATTTAAATTTAATTGTCTTTATAAATTTAAAATAAGCAAATTTTATCTATATATTCTATACTCCAATTCATACTTAATTTCTGTCTTGTTAATGTGCATATACCTAATGAAAAGATTTGAATATCAATGAAAAATCCAATAATATTGTATTTGGGAAAATTTTATGCAACTATTTTAAGATTAACAAATGAAGTTTCATGTTAAGTAACATTTTCCTTATTATTTTTGTTTACTTTTTAAAATTTCATTTGAAAACAAACTTCATTCATACTAGGGTTCTTCTAACATTTGCAATCTGTGTAAATCGCTAACTTCTTAAAAAATAGAAAAGATCAAAAGAAGCTAAACAAAAGCCTAATGGAGTTACATTGCGTTCTTCAAAGTAATTTTTTCTTTATTATTCTTTACAAAGTCAGTTGCAAATCATTCATTATTGTTGCTATTTAGCTGTTATTATTTAGCTCAATTACCAATGTTCCCCTATTACGTTAAAATTAAAATAAAAATATTTAAATATGATAATATCAGCACTTTTACCTTAAAATATAACACTCTTCATCTTTGTAAAACAGAGCCATTTTAAAATTTGAACAATGGAGAGCATATTTCTCATCTTTACAGTAATTTTTACAGTAATTTTGCTGACATTTACATCAGCAATCCTAGTATTAGGGCTTGAGTCAATCTTGAAATTAATCTACAGAGTGGTTATAATTAAACTTCCCCTATAAACAGCATCATACAACTCAAACGGGTGAACGGATTGCAATGAAATTTGGTATATAGATTTTACACGAGATGCGCTCACGGAATTTCTAAAAAAAATTAAGTTCCAAAATGTCTACCAACATTAAATTTAAAAGAATAAACTACCGAAACGGGATGCAGAAACAATATTAGCACTTATTGACTAGTTTCTGATCACCTTGATATCGAACCACATTAAGTAAAGGTAAGGAAAAAAAATAACAGTACGCTGTTTGAGGGGAAAAGAAACCCAGTTCAGTTTGCAGAAACAAGAACAGATTAGGACGAAATTTCGTAAGAGGAGCAGTTGTTAATAGTGTCCTGGACGATGTAGGAAAAGGTACTCCATGTGACCACCCTCATTCACCTGCAAAATTTTATGTCGATGGGCAGCATGTTCAACAGAGATTGTAATTAATCTGTTGCAATGCTTCGCACATGAAGCATTATGGAGTTCTTTAAGTCATTCAACGTTACAACACCATCGCAACAAGATACCATCATCATTGTAGCCGGAAACATTGACATAAAACATGACAACGATTGCAAACGTTTCTTGCCCTAACCTGGTTTGCATAAAGCTTCCTCTTCTTCGCAAGCATGCAAATCTCGACATTTTTTCCTAGAACTGACAGCTTTCCCCGGTTTTAAATTTTATTATTCCTAATTCTTGTTCTGAATTGTTAATATTGTTTTTGCATTCCGTTTTGGGCGTTTATTATGTTAAAACCAATATTTTTTTTCGGAAAAGGCGCCCTCTGATGGACATTTTGGAACTAAAAATTTTTTTTTCGAAATTCCGTAAGCTCATTTTGTGTTTAGTCTATATACCAAATTTCGTTGCAATCCGTTCACCTGTTTGTGTTGTATGATACTGTTTATAGCGGAAGTTTAATTATATTACATTGTTAATTAACTAATTATTACATAGTGTATTTTAAATTTTTTGTAGTAATTTTTGAAGAAAATGTAAAACTTTTCAAAAATAAATTTATTTGTGACCAACCCAAACTGTGCTCACTTGATCTATGTTAAACATTAACATTACTCTCTGACTTTATATAAATATTCGTAATTAGAAAGATTTTTTAAGCAGATATTTATGCTATTGCTTTGTTTTTACACATCAATACACGTAGAAAAAAAGTCATTTCTGGAACATCTATCAAAGTTTCGAAATGAAAAGTCTAAATACACTGCCAGAATTACACATTTTTTTATCTCATACTCAGTAATAAAAGAAATTTTTACTAATATTAAGCTTTTCTTTAGATAGTTATTTTTCTATTTTCAGAATTGTTTTTCTGACTTTAATGTAATTTAATAAGATTTACTAGAGTCCATTACTGGTTTATTAAAAAAATTATATTTTAGTTATAAGACAGATATAAATCTATGAAGAGCGTTTGAATAATGTTGTTTTGTTAAAAAAAACCAATCAGAAAGTATTTTATAAAGGGTGTCCCAAAATTAACGCAATATTCGAATTTGTAACCATTTGCGCAGTAAAAGAGTGGGCAACCCTGTATTACTATCAGCTTTCAAAACTATTTTTAACTATTTGAAAGCTGATTAAGAATAGTAAGTATGGAAGTTAGTAAATATGGAACGTTACACTATAGAACAACGCGTTTTCAATGTTGAACAATATTTCAAAAATAATGAAAGTATGGCGGTCATAGTTTGAAAATTTGAGAATTGGCCTCCTAGATCGTGTGATTGAACATCATTGGAATTCTTTTTATGAGGTTATTTGAAGTCAACGGTCTATGCCAACAAGCCCACATTCGCACGTGCATTGAAGGGCGAAATTCGAAGCTGCATTAGTGAAATTTAGCCACGTTTATACAAAATGGTTATGGAAACCAATACGTATGTAGCTACAAAGACTTGGAGGTCATTTGCCCTATGTGTTATTCCATACATAACCCTATCCTGTGTACTTTACGCTTCAATAAAATTCTTACAATTAAAAGAGAAAAAAACTATATATTTTTTATTTAATTCAGAGTTTGCATTAACACATTGTTCTATCGGGTAGAAATCCATTTTTACGAACACTAAACTATCAGCTGTAGGTTTGTAATCCTGTATCAGCTTTAATAGGTTTGCCAGCACTTTACTGCACGAATGGTGGAAAATTCAAATCTTGCTTTAATTTTGGGACATTCTTCAGTATCCTGCAATGTGAAACGTGAGTGCGAATGCTGTGAATGCAATGCATGGATTTTATTGTTCTAATTTAATTTTTAAATATATCTAAATCCAACAAAAATATTAGAAACAAATTACATCATTTACATGCTTTAGATTTTTTTGAGAAAAGGAGAAGGTTAAGCATATTTTAGAGTGGGGATAAAAGATTGATCACTATTTTAAAACTTAAATAGTCTCCACAGTTCGCTAATGTTACTATTAGACATGAACTTTTTTTTTTGGAAAAAAATGCAAGCATAAAGAATTTCCCTCACAGTCAATATATGTTCACATTTGAATTTCATTATATATAAGAAAAAATCACTTGGTTATTACGTTTCGTTAATTCAAATGAAGATTAATTTTTACCATAAGTTTTTCACAACATATTTATTAAATAAACGCTAGACAAACAGACAAGAAACTTAAGTCTAGATTTAAAAAAAATGTGATTGTTTGTTTTCATACGAAAACCAAACTGGGAAGACATATTGCTCAGACCTACTTAACGGTATAGCTGTTTTAGCAGCATTAGACCCTGCTCTTAACCCATTTCCTTGTACTTCAGCTCATCTAAATAAACATCCCATATATAGAATACCGTTGCTATTTTCAGATCCAATAGCATTACGTATTCTCCGAAAACCGTATTTTCTGTATTCTAGGTTATTTCTAGAATATTAATTAATTGTACTATTTACCAGAGATATTGCAGTGTCCACCTTTTGCCTGGGAATATGTCAATATATAGTAGCATCAACAAAAGGATTAAATATGAAAGCAGCGCTCCATATTTTAGCAATGTTTCGTCTGAATCCGAAGTAAAGCGTGACAATTACCTTAACAAAAGAAAATGGACAAGAAATGTTTGTTTTGAAATGTTTGTTTTTTCCTATTTATTTATTGCCTTTTGCTTATAAAAATTAAATTTTATTTTAAATGTGAAGTCAGCTAAATATAAATTGATTAAAGATGGTTTTATGCATAAAATATGAAAATAAATTGTTTTATGTATAAAATATCGAAATAAATGCGATATCTTAAATATATATTATTTATAAGCATATAAAATTCTACCGAAAGAAATATGTATCCATATTGGCTGAAATAATATCTATTTTGAAAAAAATAAATAAATATATCCTCGTTATTTTTACATTTTTTGAAAGAGAAAAGAATATCAAACAGAAACACAAAAACTAAATTGAACCGAAATGACATCAGCATTTTTTTTTGTCTATCTCTTCTGTTTGTCGAAATATGATTTTTTTTTCCAAGCAAACTTTTAGAAATGTTAATTATATAAAACTATTTTTAAAACTGCCTGATGCGATAAAAAATTATAAGCATAAATTTGCAGTGTTATTTATTGGGAAAATAATTTAATGATTGCGATTTTAATCTTCCTTTACTAATAATCACAGCAAACTTATTTATCATTTTTAAAAACTTATTTTTTGAATATATCCGAATATTAATATAATGAGAAGTGGAATCAAATTAATATTTTTCTGAACCTTTTGTTGTTTTTCTTATGGCACTTGCCACGGACAAGCCCGCTATTCGAAGACAGCTGATTTAAGCCTAAGGGGGAGCGACACTTGTTTTTATCGTAGAGCCATCTTCGGCCAAGAGTACGACTTGACTACTTACGCATCACTCATTCAATTGCACAGCCCCTTTTTAAAGGTGGGGTGCACATTCGCACATCTCACAACTAGAACAGAAGAAGAACAAGTATGCTAGAACCGGGACTCGAACACAGGACGCCCCGATCACAGGGAAGATGCGCTACCCCTATGCCAGGACACCAGCTTTTCTGAACCTGCATTATTTAAAAATAAATATCTGAATATCTAAACATATGCATGAACATTTGATTTCTTTTGAAATCTTGGGTAAAATATGCCTAAAATTCTATGCCTATATTCCTCATATAAGAGTTCTAAATGCACATATATCTAGAAAAAAGGAATTTAAATATTACATAAAATTTAAAAGCAAAATAAAGAAAGAAAGAAAATACTAAAATATGTTTCGTGTTGAGCAACGTTGGAGTATACTTGGCGATTTGAGCTTGCAGAAATGAAGAATGATGAAACTAAATTTATATGTAGAGATATGCATAACAATACAGTTATCATCCTTGAGTGCATAGTAAACCTGATAACATAATATCGCAAGTCAACTAAATAAAATTTTACATCAGTGTTTGGAAAAAGGATACACAGCTATTTGAGCTGCCTATTCGGTACTTCAACTTAATGCAAGATATCTTGATAGAATTATTTTGTGATAATCATTCAGAATTTCGAACGCGAATTGAATTTTATTATATCGTAGTATCTTATACCTACTAATAAGATTCTTAATTAATATTTGAGACGATAAGATAGATGAGACGATAAGACGATCAATAAAATGGTAATATTGAAAGCTATTTTAACATTGTTGTGAACATGAATTGGCAGAGACATCTGGAGAACTCAGATCATCTGTCTGATTCCTGGTCGCTGGTTTTATTTAACAGATAAAAAGACAGAAGAGGGATGCATCGCAATTTTTGCATCGATTTTTGAAATGCAATATCCAACAGGCAGAGTACTTGAATGAAAAGTTAATTTTATCTTGTCTATTTCTCATCTTAATGCAAGAAGTCTTGCTAGAATTAATTTGCAATGTACTTTAGAATTTCAAACATAAATATAGTTTTTTAAACCCAAAAGAGTTTGATTTCATTTTCGAAGTGACAACAGAAAAATTGGACACTTTTATGTCCTAGAATTATTAGAACAGATTAGATGAGCTATTTTTGGCCACATAATCATCAGCGTCGATAATCATTCCTCTTTCTGAGCACGTTAAGAATATGATATGGGAAACTCCCATTGAGTTCGATGAAAAATTATTTGCCAGGCTGTATTCTGCCACAGGAATGTGAAAGTTATATATATTTTTAGTATGAACAAATTCCATTCGTGAAATTTTTAATTGCATATTCTGGGAAAATTTTCGAGAGATTCAGGCACAATATATTAAAATTTAAATAATTTAAAATTTTGATTTAAATTATTTTTTATTTGTTTATCATTTTTCCTCGGCAGGCCCCTCGCAATGAGGGTGATAAATTTCCGGCATGGTGGTTGGTTCTCTCCACCTTGGAGGGTACACGAAAAGATGAGAGTCTGGCTCCTCCCATCGAAGACTGGACGTACTTCCTTAGGGATAGGTTGTACCGAGGCCGGTGATAACCCTTAGGACGCAACCACAATTCCGGCCAGTGTTGCTGTAATGGCGGTCTCGCCATTCAGTTTTTTATCCATGTGCTTTCGAGGCGGATCGGTGAGTCAGATTTGCATCTTATTGATGTTTCAATTTATGTATGATCTTCACTAATACAACAGCAAATCTCAAAAAGAAAACATCCGCTATCTAAATACCTTCTGATTGCTTTTCACTTTTGCCAGATAATTTAAAGTCACTCTACTTAGAACAAATTTTCTAAATTAAGTCTAATCTTAAAAGAGAATTTACAGGTGATTTCATCATTTTAAGAATTCTGCTCTTTTTAACAGTGACTTGAAAAAATGAAAGTCATTTGCATAAAGTGCATATTTTTCTGGAGTTTCATCTCATATTAGAAACTGGAATGATGGCGCCAAATAACCATTTCTCGAAAAGGAGCAGCATCATTTATCTTCTTGAAATATGTTTCTCGGAGTGTCGCATTCAATTTTAAATGGGATGCCTCTAAAAATAAAGCGGAAGATTTATAACCACTTCCAGACGGAAATAATTGAGGGAGCAATGAACTGATTTTAAAAGATTTTGCAGTGAATTATAGTCATTGCAACAAATAAAATTACAGTAAGTTTATTAACATAAAAGTGTTAAAATATACATGACAAACATTAAACATATTTTAGGATAAGTTTGGTTTACATTGCCCTATTGCCCACCTGTGAATAAAATTGCGTATTTGTAAGTCAAATAGATTTGTTTGGATACCGCAGGCATAGGTATACACAGAAATTTTTCTTTTGTATGCATAGTTCACATTAATTTAATGGTTAATAAACAAATAAAAGCAAGGATATTAAGCATTCTGACATTTGTTTAGGTTTTTATTAGGAAAAACTTGTGTACAAAAGTTCAGAAGGGAAATGAACGAGTTTTAAAAAGTTTCTTTTATAAAAACGTGGAAACACTTTTTAAAAAGTTTTTTGTACATGGAAAAATGGTCTTAATGATGAAGATTAACAAGAATGACCAAGATCAAATATGAATATCAACAGTGAATACAATTTAAGTTTCATTTTAACAATGGAAGATATTGACGTAAAATATACTAATTTTTTTAATTAATTAACGGTAGAAATAAATTATATAGTAAAAAATACGATTGGAAAGGATATTTTGAATTTTTGGGTAATGTAAAATATCTTTTTATGTGGGAATATTTTCAGAAGCTATCGCTGTAAACGTCGAAATGTCAGAGATACAGCCAAATGGTTGGATCTGTTGAGCTGAATACACGTAATCGCCTACACACACACAGACAAGCTCATGGGCCGTGGTGGCCTGGTGGTAAGGTCTCGGCTTCAGAACCGGAGAATTTCAGGTTCGTGACCCGATTCCTCCGAAGAACCGACGTGTAAGGGATCTGTTGCATGTTTAATCCGTCATGGTCAAACGTCCCCCCACTGGTGTGGTGTGGTGTGAAGAGGGGGAGGGGTGAGAGCTCAAAAATCGTCCTCGTCATCTAACTGTGGTTCAAAATTACGAGGTCTCAAAATACCCCTAGTGTTGCTTTAAACGGGACGTTAATGTAACTAAACTAAACACACACACACAAGAACTCAGTTTCATCCTTAATGGAAGTAGAAATTAAGATTCGACGTTAAAGTGTTTCAAAAATTTGCAGAGAATTAAATATCTAGAATTTTTCATTTAAGGATTGTTTCTAGTTTTTGTTTTTAACTCCTACATGTATTTTCTCTAAACTATGAATAGCCTCTCTTCGAAGAAAGGGGAGCTGAACTTTTATTTTTAAAACAGATCTTAAACAGAATATTAATAGGGACAAAAAGATTTACAGGCAATGTGAGAAATTAAGATATTCATATTGTTAGAGATCGTTCTTTTAAGATATTATCAAAAGAAACAAGAATGATATGTCTAAAGGGGATATCGGCTAAAAGCTGAAAAATTTTGTAATTGAAAAAAATTGAATGTATACCTGTCAAATTCTACAAAACTGAAAAAAATAATTAGAGAAGTATCGAAATTTAAAAAAAAAATTACATATAAATGTACTTAATTAACCTTGTTTATCATTAACCAGTTGTGTGTTTTGGTTATTTTATTTATATATGTGATTCGAAATGAAGATACCTTGAAAAGTAGGAAATCATAACATATTATTTGTAACTCAAATGAGGTCAGTATGCATATAAATTTTATAAAATGTTCATCATAATTGAGCTCTGAAAAAGTAGGTTAACAAGCTTTCAAAGCTAAAAAATATCTCCTGCCATAGAGAATTTGTAAATGCCAGGCATTCAAAATAAAATTTAACGTTTATCTTTATCAAAAATGTCCCACCCCTTATAAATAAAAAATAATTATCATTTATCATATAAAATACATAGAGTAGAATATAATTAGGTTACTACGAAACTTTAAAACGAAGTGATTGAATAAAGTATGTCCCATCTAAATATGATTTAACACAAATGAGCAACTCTAAAAGTAAAGAAAATAAGTTAAAACTTTACTTTTAAACTTAAGTTAAAAGTTATTTTATTAATTTTGACCAGCTATTAAATAATATTAATTCACAGAAAAAGCACTAAATTAAAAAAATATTTTAAAATTTATAGCTCTTTACTTATTTATTATTCCAACAAATTTTTAACAAATAGTTACAAATCTGAATTTCTAAGTGCTTGTCGTAAGTGCCGTAAAAGATCCATTTTTTAAATGTTTTCCTATTTATTGTTTCTTTCTGTTTTGAAGTTTCTAATGAACATGTCTAGAATAGAATTTTTTGAGGCACTGCCTTGAAATATATATCTATATAAATTGTTATATCTTTTTGTTTCGTGTCTGAACTTACAAGTAAATGAATGGTATATATTAATCTATAGATTGCTGTAAAAAGTATTTTGTTGCTAAAGCCTTTTGGTTATATATAAAACTGAAAAATGTTTACATGCTATTTGCATTTATTTGTTAAGATTTCTTTTTCAAAAATGTATTTAAATGTAGGTTAAAAAAAGTTTTAAAAATAGATAAAATATTAATGAAATAATATAACCTACAATTAATCAGCTTTTATTTTATGTTGAAGCAAAAAGACTTTATAAATTACAAAATACAGGAAAAATATCCTCAGTAATAGGAAAAAACTTCATACATTTTTAATGTTTGAAAAATAGGTCAAACTCATAACATATTTGATTGTAGGAGATTGGAATCACAATTTTCATATGTTAAAATTTATGAATGAAATATTATGCCTTATGAATATGTTATATCTATTTTATTTTTCTCTTTCTTTATCTATATCTAATCAACCAAAAAATCCCAACAATTTAAACATAATCAGAGGATTTAATTCTTTTTGTCTGAAAATGTTTGAGTATACATAACATGCTAATGCAATAAGAAACAAATTACCTCTTCTGTTACATATTTAATTAATCTCTTTGACATCCTATTCATCTTATGGTTAAATAAATTCTCATAAGATTATTTAACCATAAACTGGTGCTGAAAGATTTTTTTCTTATCCTTTGTTGTCGCTGATTCTAACCAGACTACAACTGAATTCAATGTCTGTAATATCCTCAGGAATAGATAAATAAATCAGAAATTTTAAATTTAATACAACTTTTGTAGGAAATGCATTTTTATCTGTACAAAGCATCGCATTTGAAAGGTAAAATCTTTGAAAGTATTATAATAGTGATATTTTTTGAATTATATATTTAATGTTGATTAAATAAATAAGTAGTCACTTCATAACAATAATTTAAAATTTAAATAAAATAGTATTTTATTGTTCTAGATTTGAAGAAAATATGTCTAAATATTTTGGAAATCTTGCATGCATTACAAACTAGCCGTCTTTGACGACCAGCTGAATTCTCAGAAATAATGTGTTTGATTTCAAATAAATTATTGTAAATAATCTTATGAATAAATTGATTTTTATGATTCCTTCAAAAAGTATTTTCAAGTATCAAATTCAGATACTTTAAAAGACAGTAAAGCCAATTTATTTTAATAGCTCGTTAATCTCCTTTTGTGCTTTTATACTACAAAGAAAATATTGATTGAGTTTAAATGTGATTAAATCTTTTTATGCAATACTTGATGCTTATAATTTCCTCATAAAATATTTTTAAGCATGAAATTATAACAGGCGGTTCCGTTTTTTTAATAGCTTTACACTTGTTCTGCTGCTTTTGTACATAAACTTTTTTAATGGAGTCGTTTTCATGGCAAAAAAGTAGCATTAGTAATCTAAATGGCAAGGTTATCTGTTTCAAATTGTGGCTTATCTTTTACAGTTATGATATAGCACTTTTCCATTCTCTAAATAAATGGATCAAATAATTAGGAGAATCTTTTGATCTATGGCTTTAAAAAATGGTAGAAAATTATATCATTAAAGTGCGTCAAAGTATGAAAGCATGATAGTTTCACTGAATATGAAAATATCATGCTTTCTTGTTTATTGATGAAACAAGAATGATTTTTTTAGTAATAGCGAAATGCTATAAATAAATAATTTAATGAAAAGCTAAAAATGCACTCAGCCCTTTTCTTCTTACATGTGAACTCCCGGGGAGGCACCTCGAAAAGACGATGAGATGTTCCAGTATGGTGGTTGGATCTCGCCGTCCTGGCGGGTACACAAAAAGTTGGGGGATCTAGCTCCTCCCATCGATGACGGGACGTACTGCCTTCTGGAAGGGTTATACTGTAACCGGTGATGGCCTTTAGGACTCAACCACAGTTCCCGCCAGTGTTGCTGTCGCGGGGGTCCGGTCATTCAGTTTTCTTTATCCTTGCGCCTTCTGGCGGGGAATCACTGATATGGCTATGACTTCCTCCTACATGTTATATCTATAGCATACAACATCAAGAGCGGCACTCTCATAAAAGGAATAATAAATTGGACAGAAATATACAATTTTCAAAGCACACCTTTAAGCTGGTTAATAGTAATTCTGAATGAAGATGCTATAGAATCACAAAATATGTTATTTATTTCAAACGTTTGAGGATTAACCTTGTCCAAAAAGTTTATCTCCAATTATTCCTGCTCATACGGTGACATTCTATCTCTATTGAGTTTTAAAAATGTGTCTTGCTAAGCGATTTTACATGTTGTTGTTGTTACTTATGGCACTTGCCATAGACAAGCCCACTGACGAAGTTATCGATTTCAATCGAGTTTGTGTAGTAACTTCTGAGGGTAAAGACCCCTGAGCACTGGAAGACAGAAGTTTGACTTCTAGCTCGTATGAAGATGACACTCACGCACTCATTTGCACAACCCCTTTTTACAGGGGGATGGGGCTCTTTCACACACCTCACAGATATAAGACAGGATAAAGAACAGGCAAGCCCGAACCAGAACTCGAATCCGGGACGCTCAGATCATGGGGAAGACGCGCTCCCATAGGCCAGAACGCTGTTCGATTTTACATTGTTTACATATGTACATCGAGCTACTTGAAAAACTAGTATCGCGTAAATAAGTTATGTAAATTGGTCATCAGTGAATGAAACAAATCTAGGATATTAATGACTGGCAATTTTGGGGATTTTGAGCACTCAGAACAAAAATTGAACATGAAAAGGAAGTCATTTTTGCTATAAATTCGGGATGTAATAGAGGTACCGTTCTTCCCTATGCAAAATACACAGCATAAATATCCGAGGAACGCTTATTTAATTTCCAACTGCTGGTAACTTGTGGCTAACCAGCTTTTGCTTAGTGATTTCTTCAATTCGAGATATGGTACCGGAAACTGGAATACCCCGTCTCCGTAGTCATTGAATGATTTTGAGAAATATAGCATAATCCAGGCTAGACCTTCTTGGATATTCCTCCTATTGATGTATGATTAAATGTAAATAAGATTTCAATGCATTTTTTGTTCGTATGTGTAACTTTCATCATCAAGCGAAACTGAAACTAACAGCTACTCATGCCTACTCTGAGAATGGATATTCTTGATATCGTAAGAGGATTTTAAAATATCTGAGGGTGTGCCCTCATGACGCTGCCTATGTCCAACATCAAATCATTCAATGATCAGTAAAGCATCCACTATCGATATTCTCTCAATATAAGGCAGAATTCGTGAATTTGCAATTTTTCTGGTCGAAACTTCATCTATAATGCCGTATTTCTTACCATTGATATTTCTTTTTATGTTTACTATTCTCTTAGTATATATATAAGTAGTATATATATAAACCTTACATATTTACATATGTAAGGTTTATATTGCTGCTTTTCAGCATTTATGAACTATGCAAATGAGGTTTAAATATTAAATTTGCGATTCCCTAGAAGTATAAAGCTTGGATTGACTGAAACTGATTATAATCTTTTCTTTTCGAATCATAATCAATAGATATCAAATTTGGTGGTGCATCATTTTGCATTGAAGGCAACATAATTATTTTTTAAGGTTGTATGTATAAAGCCACTTCAGTTGAAAATGGGCACAAATTTAAAATGACATGTGAGCAAATCATATGAGAATTTCAAAATTTTTATCTAAAACAGAAGAGTCAGATATGTTAAAATAGAGGCTATATTTACGCAGGTTAAATTAACAGAAATAATGAGAGTGTCAAAATCAGGATTTACAACTATATGAGACCTCTTTACCGAAATTGAAAGACAAATTCAGAGAGTTTGATATTTAGTTAAAATCAGAATTTATATTATTTGCAATTTCAAGTGAAAGCTGTCATTTCTTATTTAAAATTTTAGTCTATATTCATATAAATATATGCATGCTAATCCAGTCTGTAGATTGTGCATAGATAAATTAGTTAAAATTCAGTATTCAAATATCCGATTGATTGAAAAAAAATCTAAATCTGGGAAATGAGTTTGGTTTGTAAAATGCATTATAGCCAAAAATAGCAATATTTTTATGAAAATTCTTCTATATAAAAATTCTAATATATAGCATATTATATAGTAATATCTTATAAAAGACATTATATAATAGATAATAAATTGTAAAAGACTTTTTGCTTATTAAAAAGGTATAAAATGAGATTTTAAGATTAGAACTAACAAAATTGATTGCTTCAAATTCTTAATGCACCAGAGTTTGTGATAAAATAATCTGGAAGTATATAAAAGATATTTGCAAAAATAAATTTTTCTTTAAATTAAAAGCAATTTTTCCTGACATAAAATAAATTATTTAATGAACACATATGAGCACACATACACATCTAAGGTGTCTATCAGCATTATTACTTGAATATATTTGGTTACTAAATAGTTTCCAGGAGTTAAAAAATGACGTAATTATCTTCTATAATGCATTTTTATTCCTTAATAATCACTTCGTCTAATGGGTGAAAGATATATTTTAATTAAAAAATCCTTTAAAGTGCAAAGGTATGACATTATAAATATATTATAGCGAATTTAGCCATGCACTGCTTAAGAATAATTAGAAATTGCTGCTTTATAGTTTATTACAAAACAAATTTATATCATCTTACTGTCATTAATTTTTTTTACATAACGTAATAAATGCTTCCACTTCAGAATTATTTACAAAGAATGAAATAATTGAAAATGCATTAAATAATTTACTCAGTTCATATAGATATAGATAATATTTTACAAATATGTAAAAAAATTATTCGAGAATGTCTTATTTCAGCAGTTGGTATGAAAGTAGGTTTAGAATTTTGATCATTTTTCTCAACAATAAACATAACATTTTCTCATTTAAAGTAGGAAAAATAGCTTTACCTTATATGCCATGGCGGAAAATATAGGGTGACAGATACGACGATTATATAGGCTTATTATTATGTAGATACTGGATGTTTATAGAACCTAGTCTAAGGATTTCCATTGCTAGGAGAGGCACAGAATTAATTATTCTAATTTTTCGATATTTCCAAATTGAAATATTCTATTAACAGGTTATTAAGTTTTTATAAAATCAATATACCATTTACTATTTCATGAGTTATTAGTATGGACTATACCAATATTTGTTGATAAATCTCAAAAAAAGTTTGAAAACGAATCAATAACATAATTTTTAAATAATGCACTAGAAATTTCATTGAAAGCTGTATAACAAATGTTTATTTATCATTAAAACCGAGTCTGTCCTATAATTGAATTCTGAAATATATAATGAAAGTAACTTTTAATATTATTTTGAGGTCTTAAAATTGTCCAACTAGTAACAATATAAAAATCTCATTTATTTCTAGTCACTTATCGCGACAAGCTGATTCGATGGGGATATTGGCTGTATTTAATAGAGATTAAATTTCTTAAATATAATTCCAAGATTGTCCTATGCTATGTTATGTTCATTCTGTCAGACTGTCCTAACAATAAAACCATGCTATTTCAATAGTCATACTTATGTTCTGTTCATTGAATATATGAACGTCCCTAAAATGGAATCCAGAATCATGACATCCTAGCACTTCTTAAGAATATAACGGTCCACTTTATTTATCCTCTGACATTAACGTTACAGTAATTTCATTTCTAATTAGTCTGGGAAATTACAGATATTAAACATTCTTCTTCAAAAGTGAAAGAAAATTACGTGAATAAATTTTCCACAAAACTAGGAAAACAATTTTAATCTCTGGACAATTATGTAGACAATTGTTAAAAATTTTTAAAAAAAGAACATTTAAAAAAATACCAAAATTCAAAAAATCTTTACATTTTTATTAAATTGATGTCATTAAAAGAAAATATTTTAAATTTTGAAATGTGGTAACTAATAAAGTTTATCTTATGAACTCCCCAAAGTTCAGGTTAATTTTTAATTTATTGAAATTCTATTTTTAAAAAAATCTCCCAGAGAAGCACATTTTCTATATTCTAGATATATGTACTTATGTTCCAAATGCCATAAATATAGCTTTATTTATATAGCATGTATGTATTATATCAATACATACATGCAGACATACATTCATTTTCATTAATAACAAAGAAGCAATGAGATGTAATTATAATTATGAACGAACAGCAAACTTATCGAAGGACTAGAAATAGAATCATGAGAACTAATTCCATCTATCTTTATAATAGAGTTTTATAATAGAGATTCTGTATTTTCAAATGCTTATTTATTTCCCTACCAAATTCATTCCTACTCATGTTATCTTAGAACGAACTGCAATTTGTTTTGAGTAGTATCAACCCTTTTCAAACGTATAGCATAAAGGGGAAAATTTTTAAGCAGTAGAAAGAAATTGTTGACTTCACTGTCCTAATTTCTTTACATTTTATGTGTGTTTTTTAAAATAAATTTCTAGAAAGAGTTTTTATTATTATTTTTCGTCAATCTTTTAGATTCAAAGTTTGTTTATTTGGCTTGGTGTGTTTACCTCTTCGGATTGATCTAAGACAAATGTTTTCTTCCAACTAGAAAATTTTTCAATAAATATGTTCAGGCTGTTGTTTGGTTTCTTACACAAATGTTTATGTACACATAAATGCATATGTAGAACAGAAGTTATGTTTAGTAAATAATCTAAATGGTTTCTTTAAAAACTTTAAAAAATTAAATGGAAAAATGTTCTTTAATATTTATGAAAAACATCTGAATAAAACATATTATTGGCCCCACAAATGAAATAATAAATATTTTTTTGAGAATTACTAACATATTTGAACCTAATATATTTAAATGAGATGAAGAATTTTTTTTATTTATGAGCAAAAATATTATTGCAATAGAGGATATTTTTTTCAATCCATGTATTTACATACTACAAGTAATTTTTGTAACATGCATATAACATCCATACATTTTTTTAATTTCAAATAATTTTTCTGATCTAAAAATTTTTGAATAAGACGGTGGAAATATCTACAAATAAAATTCAATAAAAGTTAACTATAAAATATTAAAAATGAAAAGTTTAGCATATATTTCCTAAACTTAATGAAGGGAAAAATATTTGTTATTCCTGATATTTAGAAAATATAATACATAGCAAATTTCATTCAATATGTCTATTAACAATAATAGCAAATATTTTTTCCAACATTAAGTTTACGAAATATATGCTCCAATTTTTGCAATTTATATTTTATTTTACTTAATTATTGATATCAGAAAAAAATTTGGAGATAATATTATACATAGAAAATTTGCATTCAAGATACGAAATCAACTTTTTCTTGGTTTTATGCGAAATTTTAAATTATTTGCCGAAGCAATAAATGTACGAAGTACAAACGATTTATGAAGTACTTTGAGGACAAGTAATTTATTTTATTTGAAATTTTAAGATATTAATTATGATTCTAATTAGGCTATTCCAATATCTCTCAGATAATCATTAGCAGTATGACGTAAAAGTGCATGTTTTGCGATGTCCTGAAGTGAGATAACAATATGAGACTCTTTTTAATAGAGAAATATCTTTACAAGAACGTCAATTTCCAGAGCTAATAAAGGATATGACAGAGACAAAATTGAAAAATTCATCTACATCAAAACGAAATATAACACAGCTTCAGATTTTGAACTATTTAAGCAGTCAACTAATATCTTTTCAGTTGAAAAATTAAGCCATTAAATGAATGTCACATTTGAAAGAGTAAAGTATTTTTATTGCTCTTTTAACCTTAAACGTAATTTTAAGTTGTTACTTTTATCTAGAGTTATATATAATTATATTGTTAGAATTATAAGAGAGGCAATTTCTACAGTCTATAAATAGGTAACTTCTACACCTACATTTGAAATAACAGTTACTATTCTATATTATAATAGCCAATATTTTAGGTAATAATTCAACTTTTATTAACATATACTTATCAGTAATTAATTAAGAGTTATTTGTTTACAAAAATATTCCGTAGCAATTTCGAGTCGTAAATTTAAATTTTAACACCATTCAAATAATATTTAAACATACAAGAAATTTGTGATTAAAACTACTTGCATAGCTAAATAATATATAGCCTTTTGAATTATTTTATACTAGTCACCTTCATTGAACCGTTGGATCTCAGGAATAATGAAACTTCGGGATTTCAATTAAATATTTTTTGTAACTTGATATTAAGGATTTTTTAAAGCAAAGTATTTTTGAAATTCAATTTTTTTCCTTCTATGCTTACTATTTTCGAAGAATTACACCATTCGATTCATTATACTATGTATCTCTCTATTATTCTAGTTGTACTCTTATATACCCAGTTATATCACAGGAAAGAACAGCAATATTTAAAAGATAGTAAAATTTTCTCATTACTTAATTCTGAACATAAATCTTATTTGCATCTTATATACAACAAAATTTCAAAAAGTTTGAATCCAAAACTCATTCTACCTGAAAACAATTCAATATAAAAAAAAATAGGTCGAATCTTTTTGAATTAATCAAGAACAATGAAAAAAAACACAGACTGGATGAGATATTAATAGAAATAATGAAAACGATCTACGTTTCATTTCAACAAAGAAACATATTCGGGTAAAATATTCTTTAAATATTTTTTTTAAATTGATTAAAGATAGAAAAAAAAACTATATGGAAAACTTAACATTATTAATTTTTTTTTTCAATTCTAAAATCATACAAAAATTATTTTCGTGTTGTAATATTTTAGGATGTTAATTCGGAAAAATATCAGAACTTCGTTTAATTTTTAATTTAAAAATGCTTACTGATATTAACATTCTGATTCTCCAAAGTATGTAGTGACAAATTTGATTGCTTTAGATCAAGCGGTGCGGCCTACAGAGCACTTTAGAATGCATTCATTTTCATCACTTGTAGAGATAATGTTGTTATTAAGATAATTTAATTATCCTTTGCTTATAAATAATGGTTAAAAAATAAAATAATAATATAACTTGCCGTCTTAGACAAGTAGCTATTCTCTCACAATCTATAAATCTAAAAGAACTAATCCTCCACTTCACTGATTTCGCCAATTTTTATTTCATATGAAAATTTTATAATGGCATCTATATGCCCTATTATTGGCATTCTATTCTGTGTTCCCCATTTTAATAAATATTAAAAATAAAATAGAGTTAGACATCCTATTAAGGATTAGGATCGCGCATCTCTCTTAAATATCTTTTTGAAAAATGTCAGTCCGTAAATTATGAATTTAATTTTTCTTGAATTTAAAATTTTTTAAATGCCGACTCTGTCTCTGTCAGATTACTTTCAGGACTTAAAAATTGATATATATGAGGAAAATATTTGAAATGTGACATTCAAATATTGAAATTGAATGGACAGTTGATAAACCTAATAATAATATCGCAATTACAAATGCATTTCTCTGTATTAAAATTCACTTACAATAAAAGCCAGAAAGAGCCACAATCGCAAATTATAAGCTGTGTATTCGAAGCATTCAATTAAATTAATTACAACAATTTCCGCCTCCCTTAACAATGCGAGTACTTTTGATCATTTACTCGATCTTGCAAGTTCACTTAAATTCGTTGACACTAATATGACATTTGAAACCGAGATAATTGAAACCGGAATATATTTCCGGTTTCATTTCTACCTTTCAAAATAGTCAGGCAATAATTAGTACATTAACAACACTTAAAGACGAGTCTGATTAGTTTTAACTTTAGAAAAATGCCTTTTGTTCTGCATAATTAGTTTACGCAAGATCTGTCCAACTCTGGGAATATATTCACATTTTTTTGCATTTTTTAGTTTTCAGATTCCTAGAAAAGGTTTTGTTAAAGGTCTGGATACCTCTCAACTGTCGCAGAAATCATAATTACGAGAAAAATTATTGTATATCATAACCAAAATTAGAAAATCTGTCAGCTATTGTAATGAATCAACAAAGAGCTTTTATATCTTTATTAAAAGCGTAATCCCACGCAATATGTAGTTTATATTTCTTTATTGTCAAATCTTTTAACTATGAAAATTAATCATTCAGAATTTTTATGACCTATATTCTGTTTGTAAATACTTTTACATATTTGAAAATAGATTTTAAAATTTGGTTTTTAATTGAGTAACAAAGAATATAAATATTTTTACCACTTATATGTGATATTGATAAGACATGCATTATTAAAGCAAGACGGTCTTCTATAAATACGAATTTGAATCATATTCAAAATATATGTTAATTTTTAAGAGCATATTATTATTTTTCTAGCATTCACAATGAGTTAAATTTTTAAAATCTTTCGTCTTTATGATTTTGTCTTCAGACCCATATCTTCAACGAAATAATATTTAATTTGCTATTATGTCAATAAAAATTTGCTTTTTGAAACTTTTTCTATTTTTATCATGCTTTACTACTTAATTTTTAACGTATTTTACAATTATACATGTAATGGAATTTTATTTAATTTTTTTCTTAAATTTACTTTAAGATGTCGAGTTTTATAAGAAATCAAATATAAGTAAACTAGCGACTAGTAAATACGTTTTGATGGCATTAATAGTTTTGTCCAAATTGTGATGTTGAAAATCAACCTCATGTTTGAAATAACGAATTATCATAAATTTTATAGAGTTTCAAATCTCTATCAAATTTGGAATAATAAATGATAAAACAGTTGCAAAAATAAAATTTTATAAATATTAAAAAAAATAATGAATTCAAACCACGAAATAGTACAAAAGCAGAAAATTTTATCTTCATTTAAAAACGATAATTCTGTTATCATAAGATGACTGCATCTTCTGTTATCTTTTTTTTTTTCAGATACCATGCACAATGATGAAGAGATTACTGTTTGTATACCAACAAATCAGCCAATCAGTCTTTAAAGGTGTAATTACCGTTGCATACCGATTTTTCGTCGTCCTAATTGTAATAAAATCACATTTCGGCATCCTTATTGTCATAATAAAGTAATTTTTCGTCTTCCTCAATGCATAAGAATGCCATTTTTCGTCTTCCTCAATGCATAAGAATGCCAATTTTCGTTTTCCTCAATAATAATGCCATTTTCTTCGTCGTCCTTACTAATAATGCCATTTTTTTCGTAGTCCTTATTGTAAAATGACCATTTGAGATAAAGAACTAAATTGTTATTATTTTATGAAAAACCAGAGCTACTAAAATGCTTCAAGCCTAACTTTGCTAACAACTGTTATGCTACAGCATATTCTATGCATGCTTTCCTCGTGCTCGCAAGGAAAGTTTCGAAGCAATAAAGCTGCAAGTTGCATATATTTTCTTTCGTATGGAAATGGCGTTCCATATTATAGTCATTTGAGAACATTACAATAAGTCATAGAAAATTTCAGTTTTTGCAAGAATTCAATAAATAAAACTTTAGCACATATAATTTTGGGAACTGAAATGATAGTCTTGATTTTTTTATTGTTTAGATACACGTATTTGTTGATATTCATCTGGAATTCGGGAGTTAGAAGAAGGATCCATGCTTTATCAACAACCAATATTTGGAATAAAAATGCACCATCTTCTAAGCAACGGTGGCTACTTACATCTGTCGTGACCAACGTGTCTTTTGTTTTGGATTTCACATTTCATGATATAGTTCTTTGAGAATATTACAATAATTCAAAACAAGTTTCAGTTTTCGACAAGATGTCAAAAATTAAAACCCTTTTCTTATGCCAAGAAACAGCTGAAATGATATTTGGTGCTGCAATGGTAATATTGAAACTCTGTTATTTAGAAACAGCTCGAATCTTGAAACTCAACTAAAATTCTGGATTAGAAGAATTAGAAGGATCTGTATCTCATCAGCAATCACTATTTGGTTAAAAAAAAATCCACCAACTCCCAATAAAAGGCAGTTATCTTCATGTGGTGGTGACATTCTTAGACAAAGGAATTATTATTATTATGATAATTACATTGTTAATGGAAATAACAATTATATTTTTGGTCAAAATGTCATAAAAGACTGAAATAATAGGGACATTACATTTCTGTGTTCAAAACTAAGTGAATTTTATTGAACCAAAACAATGTTTTCTAGACTCGTTTCATATATGTAGATATCTGCAATAAAGTGGCAGAAAAAATTAGTAAATTTTCTTTCAATTGCATTAAAGCAAACATTTCGTTCATAAAATCATTCAACATTTTCATAGTAATATAAAGAAAAATGTTCTTTGAAAATAAATTCATAAAAAATTTATATTCTTCTTTTTTACATAAATGGATTGCCGAGGTGATTTTCAGGATTTTATAAAAATTAAATTAGATATTTCTTGAACTCATGTGAAGTGAATGCATGAGAGAAGTTAGCTCCTTCTAAATTTCATTACTTTTAAAAGGAAGGAGGAAATAGAGAATATGATTATTTTTTCTGCATCGGAATTTTTAATCTATTTGTAAAGATCGCAGTGTCTCCAAGAAGAGAGAAAATATTATTTAATTTTCGCTTAATCAAATTTCCCAAATACCTGGAATTCCATTCTCTATTAAAGAAATTTTCGTGGCCAGACAAATTCAATTTATTACATGTCAAAAACAATTTCTCAAGACTTTTTCAATGTAAAACAATACTGGGTTATTTCATATCAGTTATATTGCGTTAGGTACTTTGTAGCTCATGATCATGTGAGAGTCACAACATAAGCAGAATTAGTCAATATTAAACTGGTGTAAATATTTTTGAATTTATAACAGAATACAAATAATTTATTTTTAAACGTACAAAATTCTATAGAAAAAAATAGCTTATTATCATGATGAAGTTCTGCAATTTACTATTGATTAATCTAATATATAGCTAAAATATACATGTAAATAGAAGTTATGTATACTCAAAAAGGTATTACACATTCTATCCATTCATATTGTGGTTAATTTTGTATTAGTTAGAGATCAACATATAGTTTCAATTAGAAAAAAAAAATGCTTTAAAAAGCGGGGGAAATTACATTTTTTTTATTTTTAGCATCAATAAATATATTTCTCACAAAATTGAAAAATATAACATTTTATACAATCCCTTGGTCTTATCAATCGTTATTAAGAAAATAATTTTAACACTGTAATCTGTTAAACAAAAATAAATTCCAGTCTCCTGACTAAAAACAATTTGACTTACAAAATATTGAAAATCACTACTTTAGACGAATTTTTAGATAAATTCGGCCCCTCAAGAGAGATTTCAAGAGATAGCTTTCAATTTAAAATTATACATTATCATTTTGCATTTTAAAATTTTCTTTAAAGTAAATTTGTATACGACCCCTATACATATGTTTAAATAAAACTCTGTCAATTTTTGTCATAAAACGGTAGGTTTTTTTTAATCGTATGTTTCAGAAACTCAGCAGTTTTTACTGAATGGATTGACAGAACCAAAAGATCATAAAAAGTTTGAATTCGTAATTTTCTCCAAAATATATTTATTTACACAAACAGCATAAAATAAACTTTATACTTATTCCCATCATTTAGAATGTTTTTCCAATTGGAATTAGTTATTAATCTCTAGTGGATTAGAAATTAGTTATTGGTCACGATAAGAACATAAATCGTATATTTTTTTTATATAATATTCGTACTTTACTCTTAGTCAACTTATTTTGGAGCGATTGAGACTGTTAGATATTTTTTTAAAATTACTGACTACGAGTTATAAAAATTCACATATAAATTTATAAAAATATATGGTCGTCCATATCTTTAAAAAATCGTAAGCTAAAATATTACTTAAACTCCTTTGAAAAATTCTAATTAAAAAAAATGAAAACAATATTCCAGATACACTTTAGTTATTTCCGACTTTTCTTTTCTTTTTTTCAGGATTTTCATAAGAAAATCATTTATATATATATAAATGATTTC
>JAPMOR010029620.1:34265-47104 GCA_026543865.1 Argiope aurantia
TTTTTTAAGGGTGTGGTGCTCATTCATGACTATTTATGGATAACAGAGTCTCAGTTGTTACGAGCATATTTCCATAGTCATGTTCATTTATTCCGGGTGGGGTTCCTGTTTTCCACAAATTTCCTGTTGTACCCTGAAGAGATAAATGTAAAACTTAAATAGTGTCATGCAGATATTCTTGAGAAGAAGAATTGCAAAATCATCCTGGGACTAGGGCCAACAATTAGTATATAATCATGGACCCCTTCATGTTTATTGAAGAGTTCTTAAGCAAAAGAACGATGATGATATTAATTATTTTCATTTAGAATCAAAGGAATGTTTGTGAAGCTGCGTACATGTATAAGTATTTCTAATTTTGATGATAATGAACTTATTTTTGTACTTCCTTCAAGGATTATGTACTGATAAAGAAACAGAACATTTACGAATTGTTCTAAAGAGTTAGCTTGAGTAAGAATTGTATTTGAATTGAAAATACTAATTATGATACATATAAGAGAAATATAAGCAACATCAGGGGACAACCGAGGCCGTTTGGGGTTCTAGATAGATGCAATGAGGCTGCTCTATGAATTATCTATTAATTAATGATTAGCCAATTTGATTCACATTTTTAATTTAACCATCATATAAAATATCTTTTTATTCATGTAATTTTGTGTAATTTGTGAAAGTAAATATGTTTTTATTTCTTTTCTACATATTTATATCATGGAGAAGATGACTAGAATTCTGAGAAATTAAGGATTATTATTTCCCTATATATATAAACTCTTTCGTGGATGCAAAATCAAGCCAAATTTTTAATCGTCATTTAGCAACAGATGTCATGATCAAACTGTTTCCATGCTTGCCTCAGAGAAAATCTGAGACAACGCAATATTTTGGAGTTGGATTGCACGAAAGAATAAGTTCAAATCGAGGAGTCTGGATTATAAATCAAAATAGTTGGAAACGAGAGATTGAGACAAACGAAAATGTTGAAGAATTAATGATTCATTAAATTTGAAATTCATATAAAATTTTCATTAAATTTGAAATTTATTTATATCAGCCAAATTTAATCTATCTAACTCAAAGTAGTCGCGATTATCATGTTAACAAAGAGAAAGACATGATTTGAAAAACGTGGTTTCCGAATTCATGGAAATCTAAAATGTAAAGATACATGAAAATTTTGAGGTTCTAATTTACCAATGGTGACAATAAGTAAAATGTGAACATTTAAAACATGTCATGGCATCACTTGTAGAAATATTGTAAAATGTCTGAAAACGTTATGAGGATCAGAGGGTATTATAGATTTTGTGAATATATAGGAAAAAAGAAGATAACACATACTAGCTACAGATAACACATACCAATATTCCACATCATAAGCTTCCACGTGTTTATATCGTTACATTGCAACATATATCTTTCTGCTCAAATAAAGAACATATTGTTACAAACCTGTAACATTGCTTCCCAGCACGGTTAGTTCAATCGCTGGGAAAACCATTTTACGATCAGCCGTGTTGGGTGCTGATCGGAGCCGCATCAGTGATCTTAGGAGCTTGTTAGCTCAGTCAGTGAGATTGGTGATCAGCTTAGCGATCATTTGGCGACAAAATAGATATTACTGAAAACTCCCAGAATTGAGCTATGTGCCGAGTCCTGGTGTTTATTGTGAAAGCATCATCGAATCGTGTGTGGAGAAGCCAGTCGTGTAGCAGTGAGTCGGCAATTGGGAACAGGTATAACGAGGAGACAATGGTGAATTGCAGACATGCGGAAAGACCGTAAATTCCCACCTTCAACTGAATTCTGTTTGGCCGCTTTGTGTTACTATTGATTACTACTTGTAGGCTACTCTTTGCTGTAGTGTGCTGCTATGTGTCACTTGTATTCGTTTTGGCTGTATATTTGTCGTCTTTGTACTTGTGTCTTCGTGCTAAATAAAAGTCGTCGTCTTTTGTTACTGAAGGACTGTTTATTTCATAAACCAAAACATTGGGAAAGAACCCTGGAAGTATCCGTAACAATATCGTAAGCAATACCTTTAAACATAACAAAAAACAACACTAATTGTTTGTTGCAAACGAGCGATAGTAATTGCAATAATAGTTAGATAAAAATGTTTGTAAACGGTTTCAAATTATTAATATATAACAAAATCAACATTAGAGCTCATACTGAAATATTTGTTCAAAAGTATTTAGAAAATCCAAGAACAATATCCTAAGCAACGTTTTAAACATAAACAACAACAAGACTGTTTCAAAACAGAGATAGTAATACAAATAATAATGAGACAAAGTTGCTGATTAACGATTACAAATTATTAATATATAACGCAATCAACATTAAAGCTCAGACTGAAATAATTATTTAAAGTATTTAGAAAATGTATGAACAATATAGATCTTCAAAATATAAATATTGCTGTTTCGTGACAAATCAGAAATGAGCTTCATTTGTGTTAAATCTTTCCAAACAAACAATTGGTTTCAACATCGGAATCTTAAATCTTTGACAAGAACTTCATTGAGACACTTCATTTCATTTGTAACGAAATCTGTAAACATTTCGCTTTGGCTTTTAATTATTCGTTCCTTCGTAATTCCTTGGAAACAAATTGAATTGTCTGGAATCCTTACATGGTCCCTGCAATCAATTACGACAGAAGAAAACAGAGGTTATGTTATAAAGTCAGATTGCTCAAGACGGTAATATGGAAAAAAATTGTATTGGGCAAGATATTCATTAAAAAAATGTATTGGAAAAGTTCGAAATTTCTAGAAAATTTCCAATGTGTAAAAATACTATTTATCAGAACTGAAATCATTAAACTATTAATATTAACTATTAATTAAGCTATTAATAAATCAGAGAAATGTTAGCAGAGAATAAAAAGATATAATTTGAGTAATTACGATGAAAAATAAAATCTTTGATCTATTTTGAAATTGAAGTTTTAATAAAAGTCATTAAAAGTTAATTACACTCTTTATTCAAATTGTCTAAATTGTGCATATAACCATTATAAAAATTTGGGAATTAATGTCATTTCTGAGAAATGATACAGATTTGGGAAAAGATTAACAACTACTTTTAGGCTGTCTTGTTCACAATTTTTATTGATGGTCATATCGAGAAGTATAAAATGATCTTATTTTTGTTTTATTAGAGTACATTTTATATAGATTTTTTTTTAAGTTTATAGTAATTATTAATAAATATTGTTTAGTACATACTTTAATGCAATTCCTAAAAACATTTAAAGCATTTATGCTCAAATTTGGCTTACCAGCTGAAGAATTCCACGATTTTTAATTTAAAGCTACTTGATTCACATTAAAAAAAACATTATATAAAACATAGTTTTAATCTGAAGTTACAATTTACTTACGGATCTTAAGGAATATAATAGTTTCTTCATATTGAGAATTGTAGAATTTAATTTAAATTCATAAAATTATAAAATATACATAATTCTTAAAAAATTGTAAAATTGTAGAATTGTATACTATTTGAAGAGAAGTTTAATTGTCTCTAAATAAATTCAACCTTTTCCTTTGGAGGATTAGAATTTTGTATACTTTTTTCTGTTAGTAACACAAAGAGAGATTTACTATGTCTTTTCAATTTAAATAAATAATTTTCCAATTTCTGTAATCAATTTAGATATAATTGCTGTTATTCTTTGAAATTCAATCAGATTTCGAATTTGAAAGTGTTTGGACTTGAAATTAGAGACACTCCAATAATTATAATATCTTATAAGTCTCTATTGTATAAATCTGTAACTTTTATTTCAGAATTTAGAATGTTCTAAAATGTATAAAGATCACTTACGGAATATTTATAAAAATATTTATACCTTTTCAAGTATATAATTATGCGGTAAAATATTCAATACAGGAGTCAATACTTGACTAAGAAGCGATTAAATATACTAGCACGATGATATGAGATTAGTTAATGAAGTAAATAGTCTAAAACTCTTTATAACCCTGGAGTAAACAAATAAATTATTATTGTTTATTTGGGAAACACTACTGATGACAGCTGCAATAAATTTTTATATTCAGAGATATCTAAATATATTGAATAAATAAATTGATCTTAATCAGGACAGCAAATACTCCATAAAAAAGACTTTAACCTAATTTCGGAACTTAGCATTATATACGAAATAAATAAATGTTTATTTTCTTCATTACATTTAGAAAATATATCGTTATTATTACGTTTATTATTATTTATTTTGTATAAATACAAGATAGAGTCTTTTAAAGTTCGATTAGATTTGATACACGTTCTATAAATCCGAGATATAAATTAAATATTTTCTTTTTAAATTTCAATACTGAAGCATGTATTATCACTCTATATTCGTTAATTATGTAAACTATTTGTTGGAATTCCTGTATTAAACGGGGGCTTATGATAATTTATTAAATTTACGGGTTAAATCCTACGTTTAAAATCTCATGGGTAGAATTAAAGCAGAGAGGAAAAATTTGTTTGCTAAAATTATGGCACAGAAAATTTTAAAATTATATCTTTCTGGTATGATGAGGGTAGAATGGAAATATATATATTTTTTGAGAGATATTAGAAAATTATGGATTCATATATAATATTTTTTGTATTATATATTATTAAATTTTGTATTACATATTATTTGTAATACATATTATTAAAATAATTAATAATAGAATTCATATTGTTTTATTATTAAAAAAAAATTAATTATAAAATAAAACCATTAGACCATAAATTGCAAAAAAAAAATCATCTAAAATAAATTTATTATATATTATTCGTTTATTCGTTTACCTTTCACCATGCGGTTTCAATATCATATAAATGAGCAAAAAAAAAAAAGTATTTTCCTTAGAGAATAAAACATATAGAATTAATGAAATATATGAAGATCTATGATATATTTATTTTCGAGATGCCCTTGATAGGTTTCGACTGAATAAATATTAATTGTATTCCTGACGTAAATCTACAGAAAAATGTATAACGCTGTTTTAAAGTTATTATGTGCTATAAGCCAATTCATTATTTATGTGTCATTAATATTCCAATGACACTTATAAGAAATTGACTTTTAAAGATAGAAAATACTATATGTATATCATAATTTTTATTTTATTGAGTAATTTTAAAATGATATTTCTGAAATATCTAAAGAATAAATCATAAAACTTAATTCTAAATTTCTTCATTTTCTTCGATCTATCATTTTAGTTTACAGTCGAATGCATTATTTAACTGAAACATAATATAGAAAATAAACACAATTATTCCATGCCAAAATTTCTGCTTTCTCTTTGAGATTATTTTTCTGAATTTTTGTTTTGAGACGTTCATTTATTCTTTGACAGCTAACTAATTTTATTACGTTCCGCAATATGTTCGTACATTGTAAAAGAATTCTATCCTTTTTTATTTTCTGTCATTGCATCAACGGCAATTAATTTATGTAATGATGCGCAAAACGTGCGATGAGAAAGGCAGAGACAACTAACAAATATGGTATAAACGCTGAGGGCATGACTGCTAAGAATTCTGAATTACCTGAAAATAATATTATTAGTCTTCTGTAATATACTGGCGTATTTAGATATTTTTTGGACTTGGGCAATACACATTGTGCCTCTTTTTATAAACTGGTTAGTTTATTTTCTCATTTTAATACATTTTTAGCATGTCAATTATTTAGTTTATCTGTTTCATTTTATTAATTTTATTAAAAAAATATTTTATTTCTATTTCCTTTTATAACGAATTACATTCAGTATCTATTTTTGTATGCAATATTATTGAACCAATCATCTGTGTTTATGAATATTCTAATAAATAATGAACATAATGAAATATAAGATCCAGAGAAATTATATTTGATAAGCATAAGGTGTTAATATATTCAAATATCCTTTTAATTCCTAGGATTTGTACTTTTTACAAATCTATTTATTTGGCAATTAGTAAAATAGAGTTTTTAAATCAATCTTAAGCAGCTGACAAGTTCTGAGTAATCAGAAATCTGTCCTGTTAGAACATCAGCAAGATGTAGATAGCTCACATTTATTTATTGGCTGATTTTAACTCTTATTTAGAAACATATTAAGGTTTGGTTGGTGGTTCTAATCCTGCTTGGTGTAGGAAATCTTAACAAGTCCATGAATCAGAGAGCATGGTAATGAGAGCAAGTTCTTTTGTATTTCCACCAAGCAAAGCGACCTTGAAATGTTTACAATCCACTCACTTAGAAATCTGACTGAATTCCCATTTATAGAGAGCGTTGGTTCCCTGAACGGTTTTCTGTGGAAATTGGCCAACAGTTATGTCCCTCTGGAATGAAAAGCAGAGAATCTCCAGCAGCCAACCAACCTGCATGATTGCAGCAGGCAGGCAGGCTGCTGGAGGTTTATTCTTCGAGTCCGGTTATAAGTATATTAGTCTCTCAGTTTTGAATAAAGCCTGGTAATCTATCGTCATCACCTGATTAATGTTCCTTAATATTGTCACGTCATGTCAAGCCTTCTTAAACCATTTGACCATCGTAAGACAAAGGTAAGTATATGACTTATGCAAGTTGTAGCTTTAACATTCTATTATAAGGAAGAAATGTGTCACTTATACCTATCCTTTATTTCCACAGCCGTCGGTCGTAGACATATACACCCACTCACAAAAATCTTTCAAACGAGGTATTACAAATATAAGGATCAATCATATAAAAATTCCGAAATCTTATTTTTTGCATGGTCTTCCTTAAAATATTATTTTTATTCAGTGCAGTAGAAAATTACATGAATTCTAATGAATATAACACAAAAATTTGATTATTAGATGAAAATTATTTTTGTTTGATTTTTGGTTTTTGTAGAACAGAGTTGTTTAAGGTGTACGTACACGCTAGAAGATTTTTTTGAATTTTAATTTCAAAAATCTAGTTTTTTCACAGTATGTCATTAATATATGTTAAAACTCATTTCAGTGAGAAAAAACCATATTACACTTAATATTAATTAATTAAATAATATTTAAAGAGCTAATTAGCATATTTTTTGAAACATGATATCATAAATTCTAATTTGTACAGACACACAATTCTAGTTGGAAATTATGCCTAATATTAGACTTTATGTTGTCTGCCTCAATCAAGTAATAAAAATATATAGTTTTTTTTAACAATTTTTTCATGAACGATGAATAGAAAAAGCGAGATTTTTTCTGTAATTTTAACTTTTAAATAGCTATAAAAATTTATTTCTATAAATATAACTTCGATTGTGGCACAAAACATCTGCTATTTGATACAGATTATTTTGATATATAAATAATTGTATTTGGTTAATTTCTTGTTCAGTTATGATTGTTTGAATGAAGCAAAATTGTGGGAAAATATCATTCTTCATAAAATGAGTATTAAAAAAACCGTAACTAGAGTTTTTAATGAAAGCACCTCAAGAAAAATAATTATAACTTGAGAAATATTTCGAATATTGACAACATCTTGGTATCGTTTGAAAGTTAAAGGATCAGAGAACATTATTAAGCAATAAAAAATATTCGGTATTTTGAACGATTTTCGAAGTTTCAAGTGTGTACATACACCTTAATCTCGAAATGCGAGCTGAGTTATTTTCTGTTTATTTTGATTTGTGTAGCTATAAACATTATACATGTGGTGGCTAGTATTCTAATTTGTAAACACAATTTGTATGCTCATTATAGCCCTGCTGATAGTTTGTATTCCTCTGCCCTTTGTCCTACTTAAACTGGGTATTTTCCTTTTTTCGGCAAGAATTCTACTTAATTTGGCGCATACAACCACATTATTCAGTCTAGGATCATATAAAAAACAATTTAATAATTTTTATAAAAATAATAAAAATACCATAACATAAATGCATTTGCTCATTTGAAAGTATCTTGAAATTTCAAATACAGGTCCATGACCGATTGTAGAAAATTAGGCTTAATAAAGATAACAAATTCCGCCCTGATCATAAATTTACCTGATAAGTATACCATTTTTAAGTACCTGTTGTTTTCATTATTTTGAATGCAGATGTTAATGCTATGAAGTTAGTTTTAAACACCCATGTGCATCTGAAATTAAATATAATTTTTATGCTGTATAATAGAAATATCGTAAAAAATCATAACTTCAACAAATAAATTTTACCAACTTTTTTAAAGGAACACTAACATTACTTATTCATGAGAAAATAACAAAGGATTATACGACGAAAAATGAAGAAAAAAATCTCAAGAAACGTAATTAAATTTATTCAAGAACCTTGTTATCTAATACTATCAGTCTGGATTTCACGATTTCAAAGTCGAATCAGAAGGATTTTAAGAATAATTCTGACTAAATGAACTTTTTACACGAGAAAAACTGTAGATACTTACTTAATATTACTTTTCATCTCCTTTACGTCCAAATGAAAAAAATATACATAATCTTATTTTTCCTTATTAAGTATAGCCATGTACATGGAATTTAAAATGAGAAAAACTTTTTCAATGTAAGTATTGAATGAAGCATTAGGATTTATATCTCTAAAAATTCATTTACAAGGCTAAGGATTGAGTTTTTTTAATATTGTTTTAAGGTTTAATTAAGTCTGGAAAAATGCCAGGTTTCATGAATGCTTTACATATTAATTAATATTCTCAAATGATGTTCATTTTTTTTTAACATTTTTTTTTTTTTTTTTTTGGGAAAGGTTATTAAGTACAAGCAACGATATGATTTTTTAAAAAGAAACATGCAAATAAATATTGATTCTAGAGATTTTTTTTTATTTTGCTATGCTTTTTCCCATGTTAAATTTTTAGTATTATCCTTTACAAAAAATGGGTACTTTGAATTTTAAATTTCATATATGCGTTCATTTGAATGTCATTTTATTTAGTCATAAGAGAAGTATTTTCTATAAAGATTAGTAACCATAAATTAGTAATGAACATTATATAAAGCATTTTGTTAATAGAATTGGATTAATTTGTTGTTTCATTTATATTTATTAAAAAATAATTAAAAAAATGTGCTGAAGAGTGAGAAGAACTAATTTAGGATTAAAAAAGCTAATTAAGTTAAATTATAGTAACAAAAATTTTCTGAAAAAATACATGTTAATTTTTAATTATTTAATTAAAATGTATATTTACAAATGCTTTAAGATTTTTTTTTCAATTAAATATTGTCGAATGATGAAAAGTACGAACTATTATATAGTTAAAAAGGAAAATAATTGTTTCTTAATCTTTCGGGATAAAAATTATCAGAATACATGCTTTTCATCCTTTTCTTTTCTGGCATCATTTAAAAGAAATTTCTCTCTCTCTCGACTAGAAATGTCGCATAAGAAGCACGCAAACAAGTGCTATAATAGCCAAAAATTCAACCTAGAAAGTTTGAAGAATTTCCATGTTTTAGATGGCTTTGGATTTAAGAAATACCTTTCTTTAGCATGAATTATTCCATGTGTTTAATGATGAAAAGCTTTAATCGAGTTTCGTTCACTTTATAAAAAATTAAGATGATTTTTATTGCAAGGAATTGAATTTAAAAAGAAATTAACAATGTTTTTAGAATTTCATGCAATGTGATGCCCCTTTGTGACTATATAGAATATATTCAGAACTTAATTATCAGTCAATAGGCGTATTTAATTAAAATTTTGACCCCGAAATTGTAACATCGACTATTAGTGCATTTTCAAAAAGAAGGATTCTTTTTCAGAATTTTAAAATATCATAAATTTTAAATAAAAAAGCCATAAAATTAAATGAACTTGTCTTTCTAGATATACCCACAATCTGATTTACTTCTGAAAGCTGGCAAATTGATTTTTTTTCCTCCAATTTGTGTGTCGTATCAATTTATCAGTGTTTACAAGAATCCTCAGAAGACTAACGATTTTTGAAATACTTTTGAATCTGAAATACTTTTTTCTAGAAAAGTTGTTTTGTTATGCATTTCACTTACAACCTGTAAACTATGCAGCCCTCGTAAGTCTCGTTTAATCCAATTTCGAATACCAACGAAAACAGGCTTACACCATCCAATTTGTGGTGATGTATCTCTTCGTTAATAAAGAAGGATGAAACAGAAAACAGCTCACACAGATCGTATTGAAGAAGGTAATCGGCGTTTCATGTTTAGTGAGTCTTATCTTTTGGGAATCTCATTTTCTTTCATTCTTTTCTTAACAGAATCACGCATGGTGGATTATTGGTTTAACAGGAGAGAATCTAAATTATTTTATTTTATTTATTTCAAGGGATTATTTTGAAGCTTTTGAAAATTTGTTTTGACATGCTTTAGATATCATTTACTGCATCTTCATGTAAGAAAAAGGTGGCAGATGGGCGAAATATTAAACAAATGCGAATTCGTACGAAAAATCCACGAACAGTGCTTAGTGAAATAATCGATACAAAGAAGAAGTGAGAGTGAGCAGTATACAAATTCTGTTAAGATAATTATAAAGTAAATTATATTATAAAGTATGGCGAAGTTGTAAAGTTAATTTGCAATTCAAACTTTGTAATTATATGCTGAAAATGAGTTAGATTGGTTGGTTGGGTTGCGTTTTATGGCGCAAAAGACATATTTGACCAAACTGCGCCAAACACTTGATATATACATTCTTCATATTTTATGTGATAATAACCAGTTCAGTAAAAGAAAATTTTGAAGTTTAAATGAAAAGAACTTAAATGAGTTTATAAATATTTACATCTCTAAGGAACTTAAAAAGGTTTGGATGGGGATTTTCTCCAATCAGCTGGCTTAAGGTAACTTTATTTGTTCCAAATCGGTTAAGTCTATATGTATTAAAATTTTGACACTCTATTAAAATATGTCGTACTGAAAGAATGCATTGACAAGGAGAGCAAATAGGTGCAGGCTCTGAGCAAATGTTTGTGCGTAAGTCTTATATGACCGATTCTAAGGCGAGTCAATATGATATCTTGTTTCCTGCATAAATTAGATGTGTTGAAGCGACCGATAAAAGGGCAAAATGCGTGTAATTTATTTGTGTGTTGCTCGTCCCAATTACTTTGCCATTTTTTATTGATCAAATTTCTAACAACTTGTAAAGCATCTTTCAGTGGGACAAAGTTTTTCACCATGAGTTAGCGAAACGACTATAAAGGAAAAAAAAATAACATTTTAAAAATCTATTTCAAAATTAATTTTTTTATTTCTTATAATTACACTTTAGAACTTTTTAATGAGTATTTGTTTCTCATTGCATTTCCTATTATCAAATTCATACTTTGAATTAAGAAACTCTTGCTCATTGTTCAAGACATTCATAATTAAAGACAGAAATATGTTAATTATGTTTTTAACGGATGCTGATTTGAACAAATATTTATTCTACAAATAAACACTGTTTAGTCAGTTTTAAGAAGCAGAGGAACATTAAATTGACTACTAATGATTATTATAAAGGACTGCTTTAAAATTAACCTTAAATTTAAAAAACCTTCACTATATGTAACGAAAAAAATCTGCAAAATTTGTAGAAATAATATAGCAATTTTTGTCATAAATTTGAAAACTAATTGCATTATTTTACTTCAACAACATCAAATTTTATTAAAATTCATCATTTGAACATATTATTTTTTATTTAATAGTATTTTTGTTATTTAAAAATGAATAATGATATGAGCTACTTTTATTATTTTTTAACGGATAATGATCTGGAGGAATATGCAACGAATATTAATGCTGTAACAAATGATTCAAATTAATTAGGGAAAATTGAAATGTGTAGTATGGATCATTGTATAGAGGTGCATTAATAAATTTTTTTTCCAATTCAGAAAAACATTTTATTTTTAATTTGAAAAGAAATGATTAAATGAGTCTTTAAAGTCACTAGAATGAAAAATATATATATATAATTTATTTTGTCATTGATGTAAATAAATATATGAAAATTTTTAAGAATTCAATTTACTCTTTCTAAACTATAACGTATCATTTGAAAGAATGATAACTGTCCTGGTGATTAGTATATATTTGGATTTATGTCCCACCTCTCTTAATTTCCATGCAAGCGAAAGTAAAACTCTGTACATTGGTACGCATACTTCCTGAAGTCTAAACTCTAGCTAAAAGTCCAAATAGTTCACATTCGAATATCAACATCTGAAGTACCTACAAAGAATGAAATTCTTTTAAAATTACTTTATTTACCAAAGTTCTTGCTACACATGCAAAGATTTGCTGATAAGGCTTTTATTTTAAGACCAGAGGATTCCACATTTGAAATACGAATTCACTAAAGATTAACACTAATTAAATGGATGAGCACAAGATGGAAAGAAAAGAAGAAGCAGAAGAAAGAAAGAAAGATATAACAACTATGCACGGATTCTTCACTGAGAATCCTAGTAGAGTCACATCCTTTACAGCTGTATTTAAGCGTTTAGCAAAATATTAAATACATGAAGTTCTGGCTTGTATACAGTTAGAATTCAATTAAACTTGACGTTGACGGTTGAATTTTTTCCTGTTGGTGTGGCAGAGAATTTGGAAAAAACAATACCCGCTTTCTGACAATTGCTTAAGATGGCGATGTCCGCATTCAAGATAGATATCTATCGGTATGGTACAATTCATTCCGTAGGAAATACATCCTGTAGGGGATGTTCAATCCTACATCATTTCTCTACTCAATAAAACAACGAAAACCAGTCACCATGCCAGGAGCCTCTCATCTCCATATCTGAGATACCCACTGGGTTCAAATATCTATATCTATATCTATATCTATATCTATATCTATATCTATATC